>JAAXYX010000185.1:0-56272 GCA_036851915.1 Ptenothrix huangshanensis | reverse complement strand
CGAAGCATGCATTATTAAATGTTTAATGGAGTCTCGTAAATCTCCTTAATTTTTAATGATTCTATCTTCCATCTCAAAGTCACAGTTGGGTATGCAAAGTAATTATGTCTGTCGTTTTTTCTGAATAGCAGCTTGGATTTGAGCTAATTCATCTTGCAGGAGTTTACTGTTTCCGAACACAAGCAATGATCAAGTGCCCTTGGATTTGGATTATGATTTGACAGGACAACACAGGCGAGAAAGAATTGGGATTTTATTCAATGTTTAACTTCAAGGCATAATCAAATCACCTACCACATGGTAACTATTACTTTTGTAATTATGTCCTTTGTGTATTTAGGTACTATACTGTTACTTTTATTTGCATTATTATGAAACATCGTCTGCTGACTGAATTGATGGAAGACCCAAGAAAAGGCAAGCTAAAACAAAACAAAACAAGGCAAGATAATTCGTGCTGTCTAAAAGACTTGGACTTGGAGAGAAGACAAGTAACATGAATTGCAGTATCCCGCGACGATGATGACAGCACTACCACCCAGTTATTGATCATTTTAAACCATCGGAAAAAGGAAAAAATAATAAATTCCTTTGTCTCGTAGCTGTGACTTTCCATTGTCTTATCCTGTATTATATCTATTTTAGCATTTTAAATAATCCATACATTCACTTTATTCACATTATACTTCTGTCTGTTTCCTTATATCCCACCTGTGCTGAATCCTTGAAGGTTGACGATGACAATAATTATATAAGTCAAGCATGTATATATAATCTTTGATAGTTTTTTCTGATCCCACTAGGCTGTTTCTGCTTACTTGTACTATCAACTGTGTATCTGTTTGTAAGTTAAATCCCTCAAATCAGAAGAATGAAAAATGCAATACAATTCCAAACTACAACCAACAACATAAGTAAATACGTATCTACCTAACTATCCAAGTCTGTTGTGCTTGTAAACATTGTACTATCTATTGGATTTGGATTTGGGAACCTTCCTTTTGTTGGCTTGCTGGATTGGTTTGGCTTGACTTTGTTCGGCTTAACTGACAAGAGTGTTCAACGATAGAATATGATTTGTATAAAGCTCACCATGTATACACACGTGCACGATTTTTGTTGGCGTATTATCATATTTTATGAAGGTATCTATCTATATTTGACAGCATATTTTACATTTTGTATCGAAAACTCCTGAGTCATTATACGTATATTTTATATTTATTCCCGTCGTCAGCTTTCATCATTCACCAAGATATATATATCATGTATGTATGATTCCGTTGAATGGATTTAGATTGAAAAGTGTGCATGTCTCAAGGCATTTTATCCTCTTTACACGTTCACTGAGTCGGACGTTGGACGATGCTTCAACTTCTACGTTCTCTTCTCATCTCATCTCTTGGTTCTTTCAAATGCTTTCTGAAATTTTGATTCCTGTTCTGCAATGCAATAATGTATACGTCTTGGCTTGGCTTTGGCTTTATAGATTGAGAGTTGGATGTAGATGTGGATGTTGAATGGAAGAAATATTGCTGATCAATACAAAATATTTTCTGAATCAGTACAATTCTTCGGAGCTTAGATATTCTCGTCTGTGTACTTATGTGTATTCATTTGTAAGAAAATAAGAATAAAAGCTAACTGCCGACGTCTCCCAATACCAGTACTAGTCCCAGGTCTCCCAACACGTTTGCTTTAGTTAGAACGTACTTATCGTTAGTGCAAGTTTTTTTAGCTGGATGTTAACATATGTTGCCTGTTGGATGGTTATATGTATTTATTCAGCTCAGCGGTGCTACATTCTATTCTCCCAACTCTACTCACGCAGCATTGGAAAGACGACTGGAGAAGAAAGGGGGTAAAAAATAAACTGCCTGTATATTTCACTTCATTCATGGACATTTGACTACGAATCTTCGTTTGTCTATTTTATACAACCCCAGAGTCTAATAAGAAAGAGCCACAGAGCCGTCGAGGATTCGAATGGACTACGAAATGATGACATAATGATCATTATGAGGTACCATACTGTAGTCAAGAAAAATAGTAACTTCTTCCAAGAATTGTATCCACCAGCACCAGCTACCAGTTTTTAACCTCGATACAATGCACAACTCAACTCAAGGTACGTAAATTCTGCTACCTACAAAACTAATACTTCTTTCTACCACCAACAACTTTCGCATTGCATCTGCAAAATCTATCTGTTCTTTAGTTAGCTGATTCGTTCCCATTGCGAACACTTGAAAACTGTAACTACCTATGTAGCATTTGCATTCTACCTAATCGTTTTTTCTTCAAAACCTGCAGGTTAGCTTTGCTGTTGGCGTATCGTTATCCTTAGCTCCGGCTCGTTCTGACTCTTCTAGCTGGAGGAATGTGGAAAGGCAAGTTTTCTTTTGCAAAATTTGCGTATGCACTTAAAGACGATGATCGTACCTACCTACCCATGTAACTCACCTATATATCTATTTATTCCAATAGTTGCCATTTACATTTCCATTTCCCTACGTTTGTGTACAACGTCTGTTATTGTATGTACGTAATATAGCTAGTTCGTCTTAGTTTAGTAAATAGTAGTTCTACTCGTAGTCGCAAGGATTATTCAAGTTATTAGTTGTGCTGAAGAAAAGTTGGATGAAAGACTTAACTCAAAGCACCATATTCGTACTCCGATTATGTTCAGCAGGCCCTCCTGGAGCTTGGAATCTTTCAATTATCGATTCTCAGTGCGGACTAAAAGTTATGATTGTTTGTGCGGAAAAAATCCGCAAGGAATACTCTACTGGTTAAGAAATTGATTACCGATGCGGTGATATTAGTACAAGTATTTTATGTAAGTTTGCCGTAGTAGTATGTACCTACGAAACTATCTTCCGAATCCGACCTAAGATCAGTATGCAATTATTAAACGACGTACCTACGTGTATATTATGCATTAGTATTGTGCTATAGATAATCATGGTATAATCTCGAAAGTAGGAGCATTGTAACTTAGGGAATTGGGATGACTTTACCTTGCCGCAGTCCCATGTAGGTATTTTATGTTTTAGTATTCTAGGTCTCCAGGTAATACTAAAACGACGAGGGTACTTTGTTATTTTTTCCTTTATAATACCTACCTATGTACATATGAGGGTCTAAAGTAAGATAAAAGTTTTAGCGGTTTTAAAATTTCAGATATCCTCTCATTACGCGTCTGAATCTAAAGCAATGTAGGTACGTGCCTTTCATCTCTCGGTATCAATCATAGTAGCTACCAGCTTCTGTATCAGCATCGGGATCGGCATCAGCAGGAGCTTATCTATCTACCTACCTAGGTAGATTCGATTTGCGCTACAGGTCCTTTTATCCGTGAAATATTCTGCCTTGTGTGCTTTTAGTGAATCGAGGAGACGAGCTGAAACTGTGCCACGGAAGCAGTTCCAGTTCCAGTTCTAACATTTGGATTTGGATTTGCATTAGCATTATTATTATGCTTTGAACGAAGTGAAGATCAACTGAACAGCGTATCACTATCATTTCCAGTGCCCATGTTTCCTGCATACCTTTGCACTATTACTTTCATACTCGTACAAAAGCTACTACTAGTAGTGTTAGTACAATACAATAATACCAATATCAAACCAATGACCTACATAACATACACATTCTCGCACTAGCACTAGCACTATTTGTACCCATTTATAATTATATACGCAAAGTTGAATCTGGATTTGGATTTGGGCTTGGAATTGATATCGCATTCGTAACGTTCCTTTTCCTTGCTACTCAAAGCATAAGACAGTTGTATGTATAAAGCTATATGTTAAATGTTAAGCCATCCTCACACTAAGTTTCGATCTACTTATTCAGCAGCACTTACATATAAATCTTTATAGGTATAGGTATAGACATTCGATATTAGTGTTAGTATTTGTTGCTAGTTTGCTGCTAGCCAGATATCATCCGGGGTCTGGAACGTAGACACGTTACCTCCTGCTACCTTTCAAGTTTAAACCTTTTCAAATTCAAATTCCACCTTGTTTCTCATGTCAGTGACGATGTCGATGACGATGCTGATTTATTTCGAAGCCATTTCACTATTTTGCTAACAAAACTACATCAATATGAGCATTTATACAACCTGCACCTTCATACAAGGGCTACCTACTTACTTGCATACATTGTTACTTCCATTCCAATCCCAATCCCAATGCCAATCCGTATCCTCAGTTCTACAGTTTAAGCCACTCAGCTTTTATTATTTCTCTCTCGTTGTATGATGCTTTCAATCCTTCAATTCAACCGGCTTATATGATAAATATTTTGCATATTTACATAGGTTAGGTACCTACCTACACGTGCGTCTTTGCTCGGCTCTGCCTCTACTTTTACCGCCTTGTCCTATATAAACTGCGTATTTGCATTCCAAATAGTATGTACGAACACCTATGGGTATTTCGACTTCTCGTTTCTAAAAATCGAAAATTCAGGATCAAGATCGGAGCACTAGAAAGGGAATGCAAAATGATTTGTTGAGATCCTGTTAGTGTAAAGATGTATATTCTATACCTACATAACTATGTACCTTCCTACCCACGCTGTGCAAGAAGCTACTTTTAAAGTTTTGCTCCAAGACATGGAATTTTTTCCCTTTTTTCTTCTTTGTTGAATCCACTAACCACGATCACGGATCTTTTACATCTTATAGATCTATCATTATATATGGCAGATGCAGAGTCAAAATTACCCTGCCAATACGAGTTGGAATTTGGAAAAGGGCTAAAATATAAACGAGAATGTATTCCTGCTGCATTCGGTCCTGGAACCAGTACCAGTACCAGACTCTAAAGAATTGAGTGCAATTTAAAAAGGCATTGTGCTATATAGGCATGTTTCTGTTTCTAGTCTCAGTGTGCTAGTGCAACCACACTATTGGTATTAGTATTATATATAGATATTTGTGTTTTTCCATGGGAGATACGTGATTACTACGACCACTGTAGAATTGCAAAACTAAAAGGAATGGCAATCGCAAAAGCATGGCATTGTTCTCTTACCGAAGGAAACAATCTTACGATCCGTTCGGATGGAAATAATGCATCATAGAAGATGCATTACATATCTGTTTGTCATCTAGGTGTAATTCAGCATGTCGGAAGAGGATGCATTATGTATGCATAAAGGATACGCTACTATACATCCTATCCTACTGCAGTCAAATCTTGTACAATACTAATGTAGTCTAATATAGTGAGTTGGTTTTGGTTTTGACGTTGACTTTGGCTTTGGCTTTGGCATTGGATTTGGGTACACACTCTACTTGAATCATAGAATAGAATCCGACTCACCGTAAAGTAACCTATGTACATCTTAAACAGTGTACCAGAAGCTTTTAGAAAATCAGTTGGGCTAGAGCTAGACGCTTGAAGTTTAAACAGCCAAGGCAGAGGCAATATAGAAATACAATACAATAGAATGGAAATAGGAATGGGATTGCTGGCAAGTCGAACGTCGAACAGTAGACGTGGTGCACAATATTGGTAGTAGTTTTGTGCAAATACAACGTACCTACGAATACAAATAGTAAATACCAAGAGTACAAAATATATACCTGACGTCTGAATTTCTGAATAGTAAACTGTATTTGGACTTGGTGAGTTGGAGTAGTAGTAGAGTAGGGTGCATAGAGTTTTGGTGGATGCTAGATTTCGTAACGATTGTGGAGACAGAAGAAGATACTGTACTGTAGAGATATACATGGGCGCTAGAATCAGTGGGAACCAACTCCTTCTCCAACACCAACAACCAGACCAAGGAATCAGCGGACCAGGATGTCAGCTATAAATCTAACGCTATATCTGCATAACAACTGGTCCTGGTCTCCTGGTCCTTCTATGTATAAGCAGGAGAAGGATAGGAGACCGACTGGAAAAGCAAGAGATACGTGAGTCTGGTCTGGTCTAGTCTGACTTGGGAGCATTTTTAACTGCCCTCCAAGACCTGTGGCAAATGCTAGAGATGCATCGAAACTGCGTTCATAATACTTAAAATAAGAGTGGGTTTTTAAATGTACCTGTTTTTACAGTGTACTTTCACGTTTTAAAAAATATAGGAAGAACCGAGAGGGATGAACTATTCCATCTATTTCATTACATGTTAACTTCAGTAAAACAATCAAAATGCATTTGCTGAAATTTGAAAAATTGTCTCTCGTAGACAAAAAACCAAAAATAAAACTAGTCTAATGTATTTACGTCATTTTTCTTCTCATTCTTTTTCAACAGTTAGGAATGTTCCCGTGTGAGTTGAGTAGGAGTACAACAACAAGTACAAGCATACTACGATCATTGAATACAGAATGGAAGAACAAACTCGAAGATGGAGCAGAAGAAGACGATGAAGAAGGCACCGAGTCTTATGTTTTCTGAATGTAGGTAAGGTAAGTAGAGCCAGAGAGCATCCTTGTATATACTTGTGAGTTGAGTTGAGTTGAGCTGGTGCTTGTGGCTAAAAGCTTGAAACACTTCTTGCGCTCTTCTCTCGACGTGACTCTACTTCTGTGTCTCTTTGCATTTTCATTTGCATTTTGCCTTTTTGCAACTCTTGTTCTGGTTCTTCTTCAGTCTCCTCTATATCTACCCTTCCTCCAGTATATATGTACATACATAGGTACCCGTGTGATTCTACAAACCGACTACGAGAGCCCACTCCTTAACTCCTTAGCACACCTAACGTAGGTACATCTAGAAATAGAATTCTGTTGTTCCTTTCATTATAAAATCCTTGTATGCCCCAAGCAGGAGCTGGAACTGTCTCCCAGAGTCTTCAGCCGAAATCTCTGGAATATGGAATCCATGGATGTTCAACTTCGACTTGGACTTGGACTGGAGTTGTTGGATGTTAGATAATATGATGTGATATGATACGATATGACGTTGATGATACTTCTGCAACTTTCCGATTTTATACGGAGAAACGAAACAGGTACGTTTTCGATTTAGGTATGTAGTTTTGGATTTTCAAGACAGCCTACATAACATATCTTCATATCATATGTCTAGTATTGGTGTTTGCATGAATAATTCTCTAACAGCTCCACGTTTGAAGGAAAATTTCGAAGATTCAGAGAAAGCGATACAGAGAGTACACTGTAGAAAGTGGTGCATCTTTGTTGCCAAAACCTACAGCTATTTAGTATATCTTGAACGAAGTTTAAGTGCATCTGAAGTGTATCTTAAATGAAATGAAAATACATCTGTGCATTTAAAACGAATTATAAGTGCATCTCGAGTGCACTTATAACTTAGGTAAACTATGTTTAAGATTATACTTAATAGCTGTAGGTTTTCAGCCCTCTATACTGTAAAAAATAAAATGTACTCGAGATTATACTAATAAATAGTTGTAGGTTTTCAGTGTTTTAGATGCATTTTGTCTTGTTTTAAGATTTTTAATTTTTACAGTGTAGATGCATTTTTTCTCGTTTTAAGATTGTTTAATTTTTACGGTGTAGATGCATTTTCTCTCGTTTTAAGATTGTTTAATTTTTACAGTGCACACAGTAAAAACTTGCGCATCCAAAACAAACTCGTGTTTAGTATACCTAATTATGAACGCAATGAGGAGACATGTGCATCTAAAAAATCTAACTTGCATCTAAAGCGGATCTCGCAGTCAAGGATTCGCTACGCGTAAAATATGTTTCAAAATTGTTAAAATAAGAAATTGTGGTCGGTTTACAAATTTTTTAAATAAGAAATTATAACAGGCTTTAAATTTTTCAAAATAGGAAATTCTGAAACGTTTCAAAGCTAAAATTTCGCAGTCGAAGATGCGTTTTAATGCGTTCGCGATTCGCTTCAGATACATCCTAACTACGTTTCTAGTTATACTAACAAGGAGTAAGTTTTGTGTTTTATGTAGATACATTTTTTCTTGTTTTTAGATTGCTTAGTTTATTCACTGTACAGAATTGTTTCAATACATAAATATTATTGTATAGTATACGTATACCTAGTCGTACAAGAGAGGTACTTAAACTTACTCGAGTGGATATTAAATACGACATGCATTCAATGATAATAAAGTCCCGTTGCTCCGAATTCGAACGAGAATCTGAAATCCACAAGGAACTATGGTCCTGGTCCTGGTCTTAATCTACTGGTCCTTACCGTAATATACCTACCTGTAAGGAGGTAGAACGGATTGTTTCGAAATATAATTGTGGGATTGCAGGCATTTATTTTGTATGTGATTTCGTTTGCAGGTAGATTCGTAGCTATTTCCGAAAATACTGCGCACTGCTCACGGTATACAAATACAAACTATAGCCCCGCTTTAATGGTAATGATGATGATGATAGCCATGCTTCCAGCAAATTTCCTCCTTCCCCTCTCCCCACCTCCCGAAAACATCTCGAACTTTTTCTTTCTTTCAAGATAATACTCTTCAGGCTCTAATGCACTAGCACTACTGCTGCTACTACGAATGCAACTGTTACATTCTAGTTCTAGAAAATGGTGAAATAGGCTCCCTAAATACATAGTAGAAATGTACACGAGATGATTATTATATTCTACCATTGGTTTTCCTTGTCATAGTACCAGCACTGGTGAAGGCATTCGTGCAGCGTATCGAATCATAGAGATATTCAGTATCATATCGTACTGTAATGGTACATAAAATGTTTATTGAAATAACGATGTGTTTTTGTTTTATAAAATTAAATTAGGCTTTTCATGCAATAAGCTTCTTGTACTCTGTTTGTAGTGTGCCGTAAAAAGGCAAATACGACCAGGGTCTCGAATTGTGAACAGGTCTTTAGTAACAGTGTTCTTGTGTGCATGCGTTATGGTTGATGTTTGTTTTAAAAACACCTGCTCTTAAAACCATTGATCTATCCTGAGTTTTAAGACAGTGCCCGGGCCTCTTAAAGAGCAGGAGTATTCATTTATGCCCGGGTCTAAACTTAATTTTTTCAATAGTGCCCGGCGGGCACTATTAGATGGTTCGCGGTACATGCGTTTGCAATGAAATGTAACGTAGTTGCATTTATATATTTAGGGTTCAGGGGTACACAAAACTTTGACTATAATTGTGGAAGCTTTAGTTGTGTATAGGTATGTAAGGTATTCTGCAATCTGGGTTAGATCACAGGTTCCAAGAAGGGTGGCCTGGTCTAGTCTGGCCTAGGGGTAGTTAATTTACTAAATATTAAGTTACTAATTGCAAATGCTGCCTACCTACTCCTTCTTCTCACGAGTTCCACAACCCTGGTTTAATTATCTGCCCGGTACCAGACAGAACCCGATTCCATTTCGTTTTCTGGAATTCTGGAATATATGTTCGTCCTCTCATCGCAGTCATGTCATATCATGAAGAGATAACATTCTCTTATGACGACGAACATAAAGCTGTCCATCGAGTTCCAGATGGATATCATTCCACCATACTATGAAAGTTTCTTTTGTCTTGGTTGGCTGAGAAACTTGCAGATGATGATCATGTGCGTAAATGTGATGATGCATTATTCTCTTACAACACTGATTTTCTATATAAATTTGATACTTTGCACTTTGCCCGACAAGAGTAAGAGAGACGAGGAAAGACAACACGAGGGCCAAGGAAGAGTAGAAGACTGATATTACTATTGAAACAAGAAAGTAGAAGAGTGAGAATAAACTAACCTAGAAAGCTGTGCTGGCCTTGTCACAAAATGTGCTGGAGTTCAACGTGTAGCTTACGTCTACCGCATAAAGCTGGAACAGAATAAGAGATGTAAGATAAAAGATTGCAAGTGAATCTAAATGATAGAATGGTATAAAAAATGAGTAAGATGTCATTAGGAAAGATCGTTTTTGGACATGAGTAGACTGGGGCAGTAAGGTTGGAGAAAAAATCTTACATTCTTTTGCTTTCATTACTTTTACCAGATCCTCGGGAAACATTGGATCTAAATATGGGGAAGAGAAGTAGTGTATAAGTATCCTCCTAAGAATCTGCGAAACGGTACAGCGAGCGATGAACAAGCAACTGGAAACTAGCAATCTTGTTCCTCACTTCTTTCCTGACGTGTAATAACTGTAATAAACGCAAACGTGCTTGCGTTTGCATTCCATTCCCTATACCTTATATACTTACTTGTAATATATATATGTAATATCCAAGATGCTAATGTGTATTTGTGTATTGTTGTTTGCAGAAGGGTGATGTGGGTTTTGACGCTATACATTTGGTGAGGAACCCTTATACTCTGTTACCCGGTTGGTCTTTGTCTTGAGCTTGATATACCCAGACATGATCCATGTTAAAAGTGTGAATAGCATCAAGACGTTGTGGACGAGGAGGCTGAGAGACTAATACTCCGACCCGACTGGCACATCAGGGGAAGTAGAAGCAGAAGCAGACTCGGAATCAGAAGTAGAATGAGAATCAGAAACAGAATGAGAGAGAGAGAGAGAAATGGTATGAACCATCGGAGATTCATTTGAAGAAGTAGAAATGGAGAGTGAATCGCTTATAGTTTGTGTATAAACATGAGTACAATTATATTTGTATGAGTTGATAACGTTTATAATCAAGTAATTTTCATGGATAGGAATTGCTGAATACGCAGAGGAAGAGCGCAACTTCTCCTTGGTTTGCATGGGGCTTGGTCGGATCTGATCGAGCGCCGCCGTCGCCGAATACCTTTAAAAGTCAATGGGAGATTTGGAAGCGCCGCAGTTTTTTCTCAGTCGTGTTGGGGAGGCGGAGAAGATTCCGTGTGTGCGTGTGTGTGTGTCAGATTCACTGTGAAAGAACATGGTGAGCAGAGCAGAGTTATCAGTAAAGTTCTCTCGTGTTCCAAAAGTACCCTATACCAGACTACCAGATACACGATTCGAGCAGCAACACAAACACCAGTACCAGTGCCAGTACCATGACCAGAGTCAGAACTCTACCACCAGCATGAAGAACGAGTCGAAGAACGAGTAGAACTACGAGTTGAAAGAATTGTACGAATTGTACTAAGCTTGAGCAAAAGCCTGAATTTGAAGAGTATTCACCAGACCAGCAGTGGGATTCGTAGAGTCCTCGAGATCTCCTAGTTGAGCATCATGATGAGAAGAGAACGGGAGCCGAGGCCGAGAGTCGGGATGGTATAGTTGCAACTTCCAACCAATATTTACTAGGCTCCCAAATCCAAACTTGAGTTGAGACTTCACAAGCAGAATAGTGGCTCAGACGGTTCGCATTGAGGATACAGGATCACGATCACCCTACTCAAGATACAGACTGAATAATACTGAGACCTGGGGAACTCATCTAATATCCACACATTCACATTACATTTACTTTACATGACTTGACATCGCATATAATCGTTGTATTTGGAAGAAGCATTGAATTGGAATTGGAAGCAGAGTCAGTCAGTGTTGGGTTAAGAGCAGCATCGAAGTCATTCTTTTGCAGCCGAAGCCAAAATCAAAAGCAAAGAACCACCATAGGCATGAACCATAGTAAAAACATATGATGGCCATTTATTAGCAATAGATCTTTTTATTGCTGTGCAAGGTGAGGAGGGTTGCGGCCGTTTTCAAATATTTTACTCATTGCCATGGGATTGTGGACGATCGCCTTCCTTCACCCTTCTACTCGTACTTCTGCTTCGACTTCTACGTTTAGCTTTAGTTCACAATTACCACTTACTCTCGATAGTTAGGTAGTTGGTTGGTTCGTCAGTCAGTGAGTCAGTAAGTCAGTCAGTCAGTCTAGTTGCTAGTTGTAGGAGATAATCATATAATTATATATATAATAGGGAAAAATTGTCCCTATTCCATTGTATATTAGCTTCTATTGTAGTGTAGTGTCTACTGCCTAGTATTGTAAAAGGCGAGGAAGTCCTCGTCACACTTCGACTTCGACACATTTCATTGGGAACAAGAACAACTAACTAACTAACTTTAACCACTCAACATTGAAATTGAAATTGAAAATCAACCAACAACCAAATCCAAAACCAACCACCAACTTGACTTGCTGCTACTACTGACTCTTTTGATCTGACTAGTGTGATTCCCTAATAATTGTGTGCAGCTCTGTGTGGTTTTGGATTCGATCGATTTGTTAAGATTTAATATTATTCTGGTTTGTTTTTGTGCTACTCGGTGTGACAACGAGAACGACAACAAGGTGTGTTTTCAATGTGTTTCTTTTAAGTCATAAGTGTTAAGTAATGCACAGGTAGCTCTTGCGTGAATTTTGTGGTGTATTCCCTCGTTTCAAATTACTATTCTTCATCCTCATCGCCATCGAATTATCTTCATCGTCATCATCGCCTCTTCCAAAGGAATCTGAATTCCGATAGTAATTGCATTTTATTTTTGTTTATGCAACTTGGTGTGTTTCATCTGAATACATTCACTTAGTATTCGTTTCATTCAGCACAGTTTTTGGCAAGTTTACTCGTGTTTAAATGCCTGTAGATATAATTAGTGTGTTGCTTTTCAGGATCAGGAATGAGGTTTAGGATTGAGAGTAATTTCTTGTCGTTAAATCAGTTTCGGCTAACTTGAAATTTTACAGTTTTGCAATAAATCAATTATTTATGCGGATTTTCGTGTTGGTGTTGGTAGTAATGTTACCACGTTGTAAAGTTAATCACCGTCAGTGTTGAGTGAAGGAAGATTTAATGGTTTTTTTATCAAGTTAGTAAATTTGTGGTTCGAAGGTATTTTAGATTCTTTATTTCACATTTTAAATTGAAGGCAACAGGTAATCGATAAGTAATCTGTTTTCAAATCCTCAAGATTTGAAGAATGACAGGGTGTGTTTTTACGAGTTGTTACTGGAAGGGTATAATTTAGTAACTGTTGCTCAACGTCACACTTGGGGTTTACACTTGTTACTTGCGTCTGACAATCAGAATGGAGTGTTCAACCTAAATCCTGATTTATCTTTGCAAAAATTATTCAATCGAAGCAGTTCATTTGTTTTTCTCCACGGTACCGAAGTCACTCAGTTTCTTCCTCGCAAATTGGAAACTAAAATCGAAATACAGTTAACGCTGGTTGTTGTTGTTATCACAGTCAGCAAAATCTTTGAAGGAATTTAAATGATTCTAAGTCGAACCCAAGATGCAAGAAAACCTGCATAATTACAAGACCTATGGTTTTTCCCCCGAATAATGAAAAGATCAAAGTGTGGCGTTTTAATCAGATCAATCGAATCATGCAATTTCCGAGTTCAATACAATTTACTTTTCATCCCCCCAACAGCAAGACAACCCAGAATTACTATTATTTACATTTGAGTCAGGGGAAAAGGAAACTGTGCATATGTGTGTTTGTTTACCTGTGTTTATGTATAATATATTATGTAGGTATGTTATCAAATATAAATTAAGTTGTATATACACTACATCTCTTTATTCTTTGCTTGAATCCTATTCAGAGTAAACAACGACCGTGGTTAGTTCCTTCTGTTTGTCTTCGACAATCATCATCATTCAAAATACCTTCCAAACTTTAGGTGATATGAATTTGTCGAATATTGAAAGAATGAGGATGGAAGCGTGTGAGGTTTACCCTTTGACTGCTGTTGTGATATTTTGAAATGGTGCTTCTGCTTTTGAAATCCAAAACGTGGACTCTTCGTCATATTTGTTGCTGTGAAAGAAAGGAGGAGTAAGACACTGAGTGACGATGGCGGGCGCCAAACCTGGGGTCCACATCGTCCAGCTGAAGCGGGTATGCGTACCCACCTCGATGCAAGAGGGTGAGAAGTTTGTCAAGTGGGAAGAGGTAAGAAACACATTTCCAAGGTTTACTTCTTTTCACTCTCGTCTTGTCATCTCGTCAATCATTTGATCATTTAGTAGGTGCTTTCCATCGGTTATATTAGTAGTAATAATTATCGTGTTGGCAGTAATTGGTAATCTCTTGCAGCACTGTGTATAATATTTTCTTGTAAGCTGTCATCATTAAAAATACTCTGTTATTCCTAGCCACTTTAAAATAACAAGTAGGATAAACACCCAGAATGTATTGACATCAAATTATCTGTATTTGCAAAGGTACAGGATTAGCATGAGGTTGAGGAGGATATTGCATTAGTTAGTTTGGTTTTGGTATTTTGCATCGTTGCATGAATCTCAGTCTCAGTTTTTCGTAGCTCTGTAAGTGAGCTGACGTAAGCAGTAATATTAATGTAAGTTACTTATGTTGACATGCACGGTGTCGGTTTGGTTTGCATACGAAACGCAAACAACTCAGACTACAACTAGGAATTGCATTAGCTCCCACAGGTTTACAGACATACGGACTGGAGTGTATCTACTTTGTGTAGCCGTCACTTTTAATAGGATCTGATCGCAAATATCATAATAGAATTATTGTTTACTAGGGTCCGCGGTTTGAATCGGGTTAATGGAAACTGATGTATCTTGAACACGAGTGTGAGTGAGGCGAGAAGCTACTTGAAACATTATATGAGAACGCGGAGTTTGAGACTCGTCGGAAAATGTGTCCAGGCATAAGTGAATTAGATTTTGGAAGGTGTGAAGTGGTGCTTCATTTCGTGGAATACAGATACAGTCTAGCATGCAGGATACAAAAACAGAATACAGATACGGCATACCTCCCTCATAAGATCCTCTTCTGTTGTTTTTGTGGTTCTTAGTCGCGTAGGTTTTGGTTTTGAGATTCGGAACAGAACCGAAGCAACACGTTGCACTGTTTCCATTGCAGTCTCCCAATCCTAGTCTGACTTTGCTTCTAGGCTTGTGCAGGATAAACCTTCATTTATTATTTATAAAACACCTTCATTAACTACCTACCCAAATTACATGATGATTCTTTGTGGTCGTGGTTTCTTTGGTGTTTGGCTGTTTGATCAAACTTACACCTTTAGCACTTAAGTCGAAACGCTACAACAAAGTGTCAATGCAGACTAGAGCCACAACCATTGGTACTGCCATTCCACACTCAACTACTGTATATTAGTACCTTGACTTCAAATTTTATTAGTATTCTTCTCCTCCAAATAATTGCAAAAACTTTTAGTGCTCCTTACTGCTTACCTGAGTTAACGAGTTAAGTAGGTATTGCCGTAATCTTCCAGGCTGCGTCTGCAGCGGAGCAAGTTTGCAAATGGGATTATTCAGCTTTTCTAATTAGCTCTGGGTATTCCGTTGTCACTTCCTTATGGCATGCGGATAGCAGAGATTCATCCTTTTAAGCCTTTAAGAAATTATCGTAAACTTTTTTTTTGCCACTTGAAAGCACCGTGCAGTACTTGCTGAATTTTACTGCTACGACTTCGTGGAAGATTTCGGATTTTTTGTCGACAAATTAACAGCCACAAAGCGTACCTGTGCAAAATTTAATTAGTTTCCCCTCGCAAAGTAATTTGTAGATAACGACTTGGTATGGACTTCCTGTTATCTGCATCGCATCCTCGTGTCTAGAAATGAGTACCTATGTACATATGACATATATAAATCAAGTACCTACCTATAGAATAATTCTATAGAAATTTCATACTAACATAGGACAATGTGTACCTTAGATTAGGATAAGGACTAGGGCTAGGACTAACAAGTAAGATCAGTAGTAGAGACTATAACAAGATGGAACATCAAACGATCAAAGAGTGGAGTCAGAAAGAATGAAATGAATCAAGCTATCTAGGATCATTTATTTGGCTTTTATGCTTCATAAAGTGTTGCTTTTATACGTACTTTTACAACCAGGGAGAAGGTCGTCTCATAAGTAATACATATGTAATTAATAATATATGAGCATGGACCATGTTCTTTCTTCTACTTACGGGCTTTAAAGCTGTTAGGGTTTTGATTACAGCCTAAGTACCTACTAGGTAGATCATCTTACAGGTATGCCGCGGTAAGCACGATAATACATATAACATGTATGTAAGAAGCATAGTAAGCAGTTACTACATCCACAACGATACTGCCATACTGAATGAATCATGTTTTAGAGTAGTGTTCCAAAGTCCGGTTGGGATATCAAAGAGTAAACACTTAATTGTTTTGGACAACTTCTAGGATTCTGGAGTAGGGAATCCGGTTACGTTAAAGGTAGATCCTCAAGGATTCTACCTCTACTGGACGAACCAAAACAAGGAGACAGACTGTTTAGATATTGCAACTATTCGTGATACCAGGACTGGGAAAGGAGCTCGAATTCCAAAGGATCCCAAACTTCGACAATTGGTTACAATGGGGCCCCAGGATACACTCGAAGAGAAGACATTAACCGTTGTATCCGGCCCTGATTTCGTTAATCTGACTTATTTTAACTTTTGTTGTACCAAGAAAGAAACGGCCAAGGTAATTTCTTTTTAATTTCGTCTCAGGTTCCAATTCCAATGAGTTGTTTTAAGGATCTTTTCCCCTTATTGTGTGTGTGTAATTGCATTATTGACCATCGGCGTCGGCATCAGCATCGATCTAGCTTTACTTCTTGTTGTTCCCTTGTTGAGATGAGTGGGTACTTTGAAGCAATCGTCGAAGCATTAGAAAATAACGAAATCATTCCAGTCGTCATTTCATACTAAGTCACAGCTGCTTTCAAACAAGTGCCTAAATGCAATATTTTTTTCGATAGACTCTTTTTGGAAGACATGCTTAGCCGAGCAGAATCTTCCATTTCAAAAAAAAAACGTTTCAAACATTTTACCGATATTAGCTCGCTCGAAGCTCGTATCTAGTTCAAAGAATCCTCCATCTTGAGATAGAAGTCATAAATAAGGTATCTTGGGAGTATTGGAGTATGGGAATGACGTTTGTGTTACCAAAATCCACTACTGTAAGATCCGTATCGGTGCTCACTAAATGTCTTGCGAATTCCACATCTCTGGAAAGTCAGACTCAACTACGCCCTTGTTATGTTTTCATTTTGTATACAAGCAGTTAAAGCAGCTGTAAACTGTAAAATACGTAATGCTCTGCCGATGCTGATGCGATACCGTGAAACTTGTGATAAGTCTCGGAGGAATTACCTATTTTCAAAATCAGTTTTTGGACGGGGTTGGGTTATTTAAGGTCCATGGAATAATTTAAAACTTGTAGTACCTATTCAAAATCGGACCATATAGTTTTCGCAAATTCCATAGTAAATATATGGAAATACAGAGAGTAGATAAACATCACATGAAATACATTATGTATAAAGCTTCCAAATGGAATTAAGGATGCATCCTAAAACAGACATGTAGCTGGTAATGGTATTTGATGTTCATCATCAAAGAGTCTGGAGAACATTTAAAATTCTTTATTTACCAAACGCTTATGCAATGTAATGCATGTTTGAAACATCTTAGATGCCATTTGGAAATTTCATGCATTATAATTAAATGCACTCAGACATTTAGAGTGAAGTGAATTCAGTAACTTTGTATATATGTCGGCGTCGGCGGCGTTGCTTATAATTAATTGAGAAATGAATGAGAGAGGAGGTAGATATGTAGATATTGCATGACTGCGTTGCCTTCGTCGTTTGAACAGAATGATGGGCATTTCTCACTGAATTTCTGTATGAATTAATAAGAGGTTGAGAAAACTACATTCATGTCATGATTATGAATGTACCTTTGGCTGATGGTAAATTCTGTTGTTCCTAATTTGTCTAGTTATGGGCAGATGAATTGGTGGCGATGGCATACAATTTAATGCAGCTAAATGGATCCCTTATGTCTTTTCTTCAAAAGATTCATACGAAATTAAAGATTTTGACAGATAAACAGGGTAAAATACCTATCAAAAATATCGTCAAAACTTTTGCACAAAATAAAGAAGACCGAAAAAAGGTGGAGAAGGCGCTGGACGCCGCTGGACTTCCCTCTGGAAAGGTAACTTTTTCTTCATGATTCCTTTTACTTTTTTGTGGAGGATATATATGCTCACCTCAATCGATTATTTTTTAAGGATTCTCCTGTAAAGTTAGGATCATTATCAGTCTCACTATCAGTATCAGATTTATTTAGTTGCTCTAGTATTCCTTCGCCGTTGTTGTAGTATCGATGTCAGTATCGATAAGTTAGAAGTGGACCCTGTCGCTATCGACAAAATTACATGGAATTCAGTTCCATCGCTAATCTCATTCAACATGATAACCGAATAAGTTTGCTATTCCTTCATGTTCTTCGTTGGATATTAACCTAAGGTATCGTGGTTAATATAGTACCTATAGTATATGGTTTGGTCATGATTTATTTCCCCGTTTTTAAATTCGGTGGGTTTATTTTACTTTCTGTTTTTTGGAAGCATGATATTTTGTATACTTATACCTGTACTTATACTTGTATTTGATCATGAGTATGACTACATCACATTAGTAGATATTCAGTTGAATTAACATTTCTCGACTTTGTTTGGGCTCCGGATATGATTTCCTTTTCCTTTCGTCAGTTTGATTTCGATTTGGAATTTGTTGATTTTTCATGATATGTGTTGGAAATACATACGCACATATATATAACCTGGGGTTATGCCTTTACTAAATGTCATGAGTAACTTAATACTTTGGATTTTTCTCCCCGATTTATTTTTACCTATGTGCCTATACTTTTATATAGGTAGTGATATAATTATATAGCGCTGAGCTGTCACTAGTGTAAATATAGTTTAGGATGATAGTTGTGCTAATCCAAATCCGAATCCAAATCCAACCCAGTACAAACAGTTAGCATGATATGACATGATATGATTATGATATTGATATGATAGCGCTAGTTTAGTTTAGATAGTCGTGCATATAGAACGTTCGTATTTGTTACATTATGTGTATTTTGAAATGGAGTAATTGATTTGTTTCCGTTTCACTTAACGTTAGTTATTAGTTTGAGCTGGAAGAGTTGAGTTACTTCCGTAGAATTTTTGTCCTGCTATAATTACACGTAATAATGTATCTCTATATTGATATACCTACCTATATCTATAATTAAAAATGATGTAAATACTATGTGATTATTTGGAAAGTTGACAAGTAAATGTTAGACTAGTTAGATGATTAGATTTTGTAAATGTTTGATATTGATTTGATTTGATTCGATTGGAAACTAATGTTATATGGATTAGATGTGTACTTTGTGATTGTATGTGGCTCTTTCCAAGTGGTGACTTTTTTTTACATTTCCATTAAGCCTCCACTAGCAGCCTTGGCCTTGACAAAACCCGTTGAAAAATTGGCTAAATCTTCATTAATTCTGGTAAAACTTTCATTCAAAATCACAACACGCGCATAAAATAATTGAAATTATAGGTATTACATACCTCAAACATTTTGCTTGATTTTGCCAGCGTCTCATACTCATAGTATTACATAAATATTACTACCTACTTCTATATAGGTATTTTTTACGATCTAATAATTTGCTGGTTGGTTCAAAATGGTTATGGTTGCTGCTGTAAGCTGTAATTAATGGGGGGTTCTTACGTGCTTCAAATTCATATGTTGGCATTATAGGACACTTGTACTTGTAGTGTAACTTAACGTATTACCATACCATGTCATTTTATATCGTAATGGAATTTCAGTCCAGGGTTTGGTCTATCTATGATTTCAAATCTTGAGCTTGTTTGTAGGCGTACCAGCAAAAATAATTACTCTTTTTTAAGCTTCTGTTTCGTCTCGTCACATTTATATACATCTATAATTGCACCTTGCCTACGTATAAGTAGGTAAGCACTTCACTTGATTCAATTCTTTTTGTCATTATAATTATTTGCGTTATTTCCTGTTTGAATTTTGAAAAACTACAATATTTTGAATTTTTACAAGGAGGGTTGTTTTGAAATTACATATTCGTGAGATTACTGCAAGTCGTTAGTTGTTGATTGGGATTGTAATTGCCAATTCAAGAGCTTAAATAAGTTAGTTAAAATGAATCTAAAATTATGCAATGTAGAGATGATTTGAATGGTAATTAGGAATCACTTGTACCAAATTACTTTTGTCAGTACTCTGGGATGGGGGAATGGAAAATTGTTTCCGCTTCTAGCTTCTATGTACCTTTAGCTAATGACTAACTTAATCACAAAGAATGTTTTTGAACAAGTGGCGGGGCAAAAACTAGGGAGAAAGAGAGGGTAAAATGCTTTTTGTGACCATGGTTTGTTGCTTCTGCTTGAACTACTTACTTTACTTGCTACTTTTGAATGCTTTTATCCTTTTCCTGCTTCAACTTAAAGTTAAGACACACAAAATGACTCGTGAATTGAATTTCCAGTTGAGACTGATTGAATTGACACTTGAGCGTTCCATGTGTAATTTCCTTTTTGAATTGTAAACAATGTCAAAGAGAGAAAGAGAGGGAGAAAGATGAAGCTGAAGTGTGGGAAAGAAGGAGACGACACTTACCTCAATTTAAATATTGAGGAAGCTGCAATTCAATAAGCGAATGTTATGCTATAAGTTATGTTGTACGTTGGAAGTGAAGTATTTAAGACAAGATATTTCTTTGGGGGTGTTCACTTTCTCTAGTTCTAGTTCTGGCTATGGTTCTGGTTCTGGTTCTGGTTCTAGTTCTAGCACGAGTAATTGATTGAGTTGTGATTTTTGGATTTTGATGTGAACTCTTCTCTCGCTCCCCTGTAGAACGATACGATGAATCCTGCAAAGTTTACTTTCGAGGAGTTCTTCACCTTCTACAAGAACCTGACGGTGCGACCGGAAGTGGAGAAAGTGTTCGAGGAATTCTCAGGCTTTAGTAAGAAGAAGTTGATGTCAGCCGAGCAGTTCATGGAGTTTATCAATAAGGAACAACGTGATCCTCGACTCAATGAGATTTTGTATCCCTACACAACCCCTGAGCGGGCCATGGAGCTCATTACTGCCTACGAACCTAATGCAACCAATGCTCAAAAAGGCATGATCTCTTTAGATGGTTTCCTTCGCTACATGCTTTCTGAAGACAACGCGATCGTGTCCATGGAGAAATTTGACCTTTCCGATGATATGGATCATCCTCTCAACCATTATTTTATTAACTCCTCGCACAACACTTATCTCACAGGTACCGTACTTACTTACATGACACTGGCTACCAAACTACACCACTTAGCATTGGGTTACACAACATCTTATCCAGTCTAGCAAGTGTACTCTGGGTCTAGTTAAGCTTCGAATCATCCAACTAAAAACTCGGTCTTTCTCACGTGTCACTTAACAACTTGTCTTGTTATTCAGAAGGCAGGAAGGAAATCAGATCTCATACGTGTGTAATTCGAAGCAGCCTCATATATGACTCCCATACTCATAGTCATAGTCACAGTCGCATTAAATTGGAACTTCTCACTTTTCTTCCTTCAGCTTAGACTGTTGTGCTCTGCTCTGCTCTACTGTGCTCCGCTCGGCTGGGCTGTACACTGAACTCCACTGTTATTCTTGCTCGCGCTGTTTGGTAATAGAATATCCTGTGGTTGACGATGGTGATGACGACTGACGACTTGGTGGTGTTGGCGTTGGCATTGAATTCAACTTTAAGATTCCCTTCACATCGTGTGCTCAGCTCAAATGTACAGACAGTGTGTCCCTAGTCCATGCCTAACTTATTCCCATCTATCATGTATCTATAGGGATTTCGACATCCCTTTATATTTACTTCTTCATTCGGATTCGGAATTCGCTCATGAAACTCTCGTTACGCGGACTTGGTGGAAAGTGCTCTATTGTAAAATTTTGACGATATCTTTCTTTTTTGTTCTCATATACGTGAAAAGCATAGAGGCGTTTTATACCACCGTCAGATTTGAGGATTGTGATTGGGATTGGGATTAGGATTAGGATCCACTCTCAACTTTTCACTGTTTCCGTTCGCTCTCACTGAACATTGAATAGCAATACCAATAGAATTTAAGGAATACCATTCCAGACCATACCACACCACACGGTCTGACTGAGTAGATAGACTGAGAGTGAGTGAGTGTGAGTGAGTGAGTGTAAATGTGTGTGTGTGTATGTGTGTTTATTTGAGTTTGAGTCGCTTGTGTCTATCCAGAGCCGAGGACTGCTGCTACCTATAGAAAGTTTGAAAGTTGAACAAGTTCGGAACTTGATTTATTTGTTGAGACTCTATTGAATTTGTTCTTGTCGAAGAGGGAAATCAGAGAGAAGAGAGAGAGAAAGAGAGAAAAAAAGATTTGTGAAATTCCTAGTCTTCCGTCAATCAATTTTCTTTAAATATACCCTTACAAGTTCTTGGGTTTGGATGTGGAAATGTGAATGCTACTGTTCTACTCTCTTTAGTCTACAGTGTTGTATTAGTAGCTTAAGTGTGAGGAGAGAGTAGGTACCTGCATACCTATCTATCGTGGGACGATAGAGGAAGGTAGAATGGCATGGTAATGGTAGTGTCTGTCTTCACTCTTTATCTTCTGCCCATATGCATCCCTTCTTCTTCCTCGTACACTTGTTCGCCCATCAGTATTTCTTGTGCTTTGGCCGTGGTTTTCTCGCACAAGATTTTGCATGTCTTGTCTACGTCTAGGTTTACCACACCTCCTCACTAAAAACAAGTCCATATCTGCCACAATCCTCAAGTCCGGGCTACCATCATGTCATAGCATAGAATAGAAGAGAATGGTAGGTATACCTACCTAGTCTAGAGTCTAGAACACAGCAGTGGTTTGCATCTCATTGCATTTCCAGTTCGATCCTCCGGTTTCCCGTTGATCCTCCGCTCAGCCCAGCTCAGTTTGTCATGCTTAGTTTATTTGAAAAGTTTTGATTCTGATTTTAAAATGGATTTCGATTTTCTTGTTCTTGTTCTCGCTCTCGTTCTCCGTCTTGCTCTTGTCCTACGCTCCAGTCAATTCCTTCTTGCGTTGGAGTTGGAGTTTCTCATTGACTCAACTCCTACACTACCACCTTGACTTGACTTGACTTGGCTTGGCTTAGGACTAGGACTAGGACTACGTCTAGGACTTAGGAGTAGACTAGAAGTAGGAGCAGAGGTACCTACTCAAATCGTAGTCGTAGTTCCTATTTTCGTATTTTCATTTTCTGTTCATACAGTCAGATGGATTGGAGAAGCCAATTGGATTTCCATCCACTATTTTGATCCTTCGAGGCTTCGATCCGTTTCTTGGAATTGTACTGTAATGTGTTGGCTTTTATACACATGTATGTAGATGGATAACCATTCTTGCAGCATCGTTTCCTGTTTGTAGCATGAATTTGAGTGAGATGACGTAAATGACTCTGTATACATTGTTAAGTGCAAAGAGCTCAATTTAAGTATTGTTTAGACGCGACGGCCTGTTAACATCTTGAATGGAATCTTGAGAAGGTCCAAACCCCTTACTTTGTCTTGGAGCGTTTGAGCATTGGAGTACACGCTGGGGGATTTGTATAGGATGAGTGTGATGTGTGTGTGAAAGAGAGAGTGAGTGAGTGAGTGAGTGAGAGTGAGAAGGACCGAAGAATGGAAGACCGACAGGATCGAGAGGGCATACATATAGGGAATGCCAAATGCATGGCATCTATGTAGGTGGGTATTTAGGTATGTACAAGTGTTGTTATTATATTGTGTACTCATGTCTGACATCGCATCGTGGACGGAAGCGCGAGTTTTGGGAGTACAGCCACAGCCACGGCCACATGTACAGCCACGGCCTGGCTTCAAGCTTCAAGTACATAGAAATAACTAGTAGTAAATATATATACGCATAACATATAGTCTCTTTGGAAATTGGAAGTGGAATGAAGGAAATGACAAAGAGTAGAGGTTTAGTTGGTTTATATGGGTACTCTTATAGGAGTGAAGGTACACGTATATCTATGAAGATGCTAAGACTAAGACTAAGGCTGAGGAGCACGACACGACCGAGGACTATGACTATTGCATAGCATTACGTTACATTACATTGCATTGCATCGCATTATGTTGGACTGGATTGGGTTTCTATGTAGAGTAACGTCGAGTATATATGAATAAGGAACCTGACTAGGATGTAAAGTTAGTGGAGAAACTATTGATTGATTGAGTTTTTTGGTGTCTTTCTCTTTCTCCGTGCCGTCTTCGCCCGTCTCTCCCCTTGTAAAACAGGCCATCAGTTGACTGGGAAAAGTGCCGTGGAGATGTACAGACAAAGTCTTTTGTCTGGCTGTCGATGCGTCGAGTTGGATTTCTGGAATGGCAGATCTGAGAACCCCATCATCCTCCATGGCTATACTCTCGTGCCTGAAATACCTGCCAAGGTAACTAAAGATCCTTTCTTCGTCTTATTCAATCTTCTTTTCTCCACCACCTCATACCTCTCCTCCTGCTACTTCTTCTCCGTCTTATAACGCCTGGCATCCAACTTCTTCAGAGTCCTTATGCTTTATCCTGTCACTGCCTCTTGTTTAACACGAGCGGCGTGTCATCATGCAATTCCCTATTATTAGATAGCACAACATTCAATTCACCATCACCACTGCCGGCCCATAAAAGACATATAGGGATGAACTCTGAGTCCTAATGTGGGTACCTACCTGGGTAAGTATACTATTGAGTCGCTCATTGTAACTTATTTTCTCAACTCCTTTCATGCCCATCATCAGTTCATGTTCAATCTCACTGCAACTACATTCGTGCATGCACACATGCATCTCTATAGGTAGGTACATCAGCAATCATTCTTTCCCTCCCTTGCTTTCTCATCCATCCTTTTCAGCTTAATCATTGACAATGGCTCTCTTTCGGGATAATTGCGCTTGATCATCTGATCATGTCATCATTTTTTACGTCCATTCCGTATTTGGACATGATCTGGTTTGGTTTGGTTTGGTTTGGTCTTTTACTATCTACATTGACTTGGCAATGGCATCGGTATCGGTATCCACATCGAAATGGATTGGACAAATCTATACTGGAACCTTTACAGGTTTTTTCATTGCGAATATTATTATTGATCATTGATGCATGCCATGACCTAATTTGCTCAAGTCAAGTCAAGTCGAGTCAAGCTTCGCATTCCTCATTCTCTTTTTCTCTCTTGGATTTCCGCATAGTCATATGCATATAGATAGGTACCTTTGTTGTTTTCATGCTCCATAATATCCATAATTAAATAAAATGACTGTAAAATGGTATGCTTTTATAATGTATTACGTATGTATATTGGCATTATATCATTTAACAACTCGTACATTCACATAATTTGTGTGGAAATATGTGTAGGTATTCTCTTTCTCTAGCTCATAGTGAGTCAGTAACAGCCGAATTTTGCATTATTTAAAAGTACCTTAGATATTGAGCATTAGGAGGGCAGACTGCTAAACTTGCATTTAAGTATCATGAGAATTTAATGGATAATCTATAGGCCATGGATTAGGAAGAAAATTGAACGTAGTCTATGTGGTACCTATAGACATCAAGATGCCTCGTAGAATTACCTACATGTGTACATGTGTCTTAAGGAATAAGACTGTCTACAAAGTACTAGAGTTAAGTCGGGGTTTCGTCGTATGTAGAGGATTATTAGATTCTGATAGAAAAGTAGCAGTGAACTGAACGAGAAATAATTAATATGATTTCTTTACCTTTGACATTTTGAGACTGCATTAGTGCATTAGTCTTTCGTTAGCATTACCTAATTACCTATTAGCCTGTTCCTTATTGTGAGCTATTAAGTTACTGCTTCTTGGATTTACGTGTGTGTCATGGGATGATGCTACGTACGTAAATAGTATAGAAGGTATGCATATGGATGGCTTGTGCTAATGCATTGCGATATTAGTACTAGCTAGTCTTATGATTAGTTGGTAGTACTCATACTCATAGTGGTTGGTATGGAATGGGGTGGATTGGATTGGATTGGAATGCCAAGCCAAGCCTAGCCAAGCCAAGCCAAGCCAAGCCAAGCTTCATAGATTGGACTAGAACTCGGAAAGTGGAGGAAGGAAGTGAATTGGGTATATAGGGGAAGATATGAGAAGATGAAATTGTGATAAATTGTACAAAAAGGTTGATAATCTACTTGAACAATCTCATCTATCATCTTCTTCTATTATTTTCTTCTCAATTTTATTCCAGCCAGGGAGTAAACGTGCAAGTGAAATGGAATGAGGGGAAGCGAAAGGGGAAAGCGAGCAGGCAAAATGGGCAAGGCTGAGGAAAGTTTAGGTTTAGATTTAGTTCACAGCCCCAGCACATCACAGCATAGCATGACATAGCATAGCACAGCACAGCTTTCTCATCTTTCACAAAGAATACGGCAGACCAAAGTAGTTTTTTCCAATAATGGCATGTGGGATGTGATGTGTGTGAGTGTGTAGTAATAAAGGTCTGGTGGGTGAAGGAGTGAAGGAGTGAGTGAGTGGGTGAAGGAAGGAAGGAATCCTAGAGGTATTCTCTCCATCATTCCACCCATATTAAATACCTACCAATACCACCACACCACACCAGTCTTTAGTACTGCTCTTTAGTTAGATTTACTATGTACTTCGGTGGTGTGGTACGTACAAAAGTATCTTTCCCACTAAATTCCTTATATAATTATAATCCTATAATTTCTTTCTGGCCTCACTTGGTTTGGTCTTGGTCTTAATATGGCCGTGGCTCTATATTTATACAGTAGGAGCTGCTCCATATAATTTCGTGGGATTCTCTGTTGAGTAAATACCTATCTTTCCTTTTTATTTTATAGGCATAGGTTTATGTAGGTAGTCACATTTTTCTTTTCTACTTCTATGTATGTAGACAAGTATACTGTTATTGCAAGCTTGGCTTGACATGCAAAAAGTGATATCTGAGTGTGGATCTGGGCTTGATGTTCCCGTTCCTTATTTATGGACATGGTCATGAATCCTAGAGATGTTGAGCGTGGTATTTTCACACAAGTGTAAATTGCACGATTTGCATTTTTCCATTAAAGTTTTTCTCGCAGTGCATTGTCTTACTGGTCCTGATCCTGATCCTGGTACGGGTACTGGTACTGGTCCTAGTACTGGTGTGGCATAGCATACTCCGCATTTTTGGAAAGTTTCGGAGAGCATTTCAAGTTGCTTTATCAACGCTCGTTGGTTTCTATAGAACACCATGCAGAAAGGCATGGCATAGAAAAGTGTAGATGATAGCGTTTAGATTTTAGATTATTTGAATTCTGAGTTGCAGTCTCCCCCTTGAACCCAAACTGTGAAAAGATATGAATCTTCGACACTGGTCGTGGTCCTGGGTGTTAGTATGTATCTACATACAAGCATGCATCAGATCAGTATTAGTGCCTAGGCAGGTTCCATTGTCGCACATCTACATCTATATGGAGAAAATAATTACGACCATGTTATTCGCAGAGTGAGCAGATTCTAGATTCTAGATCTTAGTAGGTAAGGGAAAGAACAAGGAAGATAATCATGAATGAAATTGATGGCGAGACTGAGACCGTAGGACCAGGAGGGAAAACCCAAATTGAAGGCTTGCCTTGACTTCCTATGGTCTGAGTACACTGTAAAAACTACAGAATCTTCAAACAGGAAAGAAAATAATCGTATGTAGTGTATCAGTGAACGCCTATGAATGCGTCGTAAGTGCATCACAGACGCATTAAAGATGCATCTTGGACTACGACATTTCCTTTTTCAACGCTTTTTAAACTCTTCAAAAATGTATATTTTAAATGTTTTAAAACGCTTCAAAAATTTCAATTTTAACGGTTTTAAAATTTTATATTTCAATAATTTGGAGGCGTTTCAAAAGCTGCTATTTCAACAATTGTGAAATGTTTTAAAATTTCGTATATTAACAATTTTGAAAATTAATATGTACATTATAAGCGCATTAATTAAAACACACCTTAGACTGCAAGCTGCGCTTTAGACCTTTAGGTCTTGCATGTTTTAATCCCACTTTAGATTTTAGATGCACTTTAGGAGAGCTCACGATGCATTCTTAACCGCGTTAAAAATTTTACTAGATAGACTTGTACTAGAGTTTTTTGCAGCTTAAGTTGCGCCAGTTTTTACTATGTAGGAACCAGTCTAGTTAGTGTATTGTTTGGTAGCTGTGGCGGGTGGAGAGAAAACAAGCAAACCCACTTGTCCCTTGCATAATAAATCCAGGAGCTTTACATGAAATGATAAAAGTTGAATGACGTGTTGGAAATGTGTGCTTGGATGGTATGGTGTGATGCATGTGTGCAGAAATGTGTTGGGTGTGTGTTCCAGTCTCCCAATGTTCCAGTGCCAGAGTCTATTAGTATGGAGGAGGAGGAGGTTCTGTTGTTGCATATGCTTAGCTTAACGTTATATATATTCACCCAATCTTACACTGGATGTTATTAGTGTTGCCAGTCTACCAGTCTGCGCTGGGCCTATTCTTTATTCTTCATCTAAAGATAATATGACTGTGACATGCTTGAGCAGCAAGAGCAACTTCACTTCAACATCTTTATGGGCTTTCGTTTTCGTTTTCCTTTTCGTTTTCCCTCTGCCATTGCATTGCTTTGCTCTGCTTTACTTTACTTTACTTTGCTTTGGTTGCTGGCTCAGTATTGTTAGTTGATGCGTTAACAACTCCGTGCCATGGTCTCGACTATGATTGTACTCGGAATTGGGGATTTTGATGGAAGTGAAAGCATTGTGGCATATGAGCATATATGCTGGTACTGGTTCTCGTGCTGGTTCTGGTGCTGGAGTGGCATGCTTGGTGATTGGTGCTTATGCCGATGGTGCATACCGTAGGTTTGTAGAATGAGGAGTGTGTTATGTTATGATGTGCTGGGAGTATTGGTGTTGGTGTTAGGTCGGATGGGTTTGAATGGGAAGAGATGTGTAGATGGAGATATGATGTGTGATAGTGGGCGACGTGATTATATACATACATTTCCTGTCGAGCCATATTGCATGATATTATATTGTAAGGAGTAGACTTGCCATTGCCATTGCCACTGCCATTATTTGCCACTTTTAATATGTATTCGGGATAGTTGTGTGTGATAAAGAGCAGGAGCGGGTACTAGTTCTGTAGCTGATGTTCGTCTAATAAGATTAATACTTACATAGAAAATGCTGGGATGACGCAACTTTGGTTCGTTCAGTTATACATCGCATCATTGCATCGCTATTTCATTGCGGTTCGAGTAGTAACTTTCAGTTCCATTTCCAGCCCTAGCACCAGCACTAGCATCCGTATTATAAAGAAAAGATGTGCTTTGCAGTTTCTCGTGGATTCTGTGTACGGATTTTCTCCATAAACTCTCTGGACCGTTCACACTCACATCACATGCAATGCAAGTAGACAGGGAGATAGACAGAGGTGCAGAGAGCAAAGTGTGGGATGGCATGGCGTGGCAAGAGCGGTAGAGAAAGTGATGAAATGATGTGGCTTCATCTTGACGTGGAGAAATGCGAATTTCCATGATTATCCCATTATACGTAATCTCGGAAGGGAACGAGAACCAGAACCAGACCGATTGATATTGCTCTATCCATCCAGCTCCATTATCCGCATCCAACAGCATCACAGGTACAGCTGTTCCGCCACTGTTATAGTGTCTACTGGTGAGGCTTTTTAGGCTACTCCGAGCTGTTACTTTCTCTCGTGCTGGTTCTGGATCTGGTTCTCGTTCTCGTTCTGACTCCGTCTGTGGTTGTTCCACTGACGAGTTCCGAGATTCACCTGGACGTTGATTCGAAAACCATAACCATGGTGGCTGGTGGTCGGGTGTGATCCTTCTGCCGTCAGTTATCGTAATCCTGTCATCATCATCTCCATCAATCTGCGTACATGTCTAAATTATATAAATACTTAAATCCAAGCCCAAGCCAATAAAGCCGACCGAATGCTTACCCTCCTTTTGTCGCATCTCAAATTTATTATGCACATGTACCTTTGTGTAATGTGGATGCAACATACCCCTATGGAAATTCTAAAGCCTTCTAAATACATACACCGTAAAAAATTGCTTTAGCTAAAGCGCAAAAAGCCTACACGTACTTACAATTAGTGTACATAATTATGAAGGCAGTTAGGATGCATCGCAAGTTTACCTACAGGACCCGTAGGTAAAAACTTAAAGTGAATCTAAAGCGTATCTCGCACTCCAAGATGGTTTTTAATGCGTTTGTAATGCATCGTTTAGTTTTTACACGGTTCTTACTGTGAGTAATATATTATGTAGGGAACGAAAATGACTACTATGCTAATTTTAGGTGTATATTATTCTTTCAGCTGATTATGATAATAGAACCATGCAAACTGGCAGTATAATGGTGAAAATGGGGAAATTATGTCTCGTTTAAAAATTCCAGCAATGAAATACGTACCGTGCAAAAGCTGATCATCTTATATTTAATCGAGTAGAAGTCATCACGTACTCACCTCTTGCTCAACTTCACGCTTTGAGACGAGTTAGATAAAGAAGTAAAATAAGATAGCATTTGGAAGAGTGTACGCGTTAAGTGCATTAAGAGACGGTCTCCTTTGCCATATAGCAATTGCCCTTGCTTTTGCTTTTGCTTTTCCCTGTCTCTGTCTGGCTGTCAGTGGAAAAAGGAATCTTAAGTGGTCTTACGTTTCACATCCGCGTCCTTCCGTCTCACGTTCTCCTTCTTCAAGTTGTTCTTGTTCTTACGTTAGTCTCGAGAGTGATGTGGTATGGTATGGTTTGGCTTGGCTTGGTTCGGCATGACGTGGGACGGTGGAGGTGGACGCGTACGTGAGGAGAAAAACGACGATAGTGAAATGGAGGGAAATAGTAATTTGTGAGCAGCTACTTGGTAAATGTGTTTGATGTTTATGTTCATGGGAAGCTGGAGCTGGGAGCTCTGGTTCCTGGAAGCTCGAGATGAGGACGAGAACGACAACGAGAATGAGGAAATGGAAAGGATGATATATAATATCAAATATCCCCTTCTTGGCATATGGCCTTGGGTATGGTTTGCTTTCCTTCGTCTGCTCGATCTCCGAGTCTCAGTTTACGAATACGAATAGTTTTCTGTTTGGACAAAGTAAAAGCTACCCTTTGTACACACGGACCGTGACCATGATGTATGCAATATTGGTATTAGGTAAACCAATGCAAGAATGTGTGTAGGTATGCATTTATAGTATATAGCCAGAGCCACAGTGTAGTTGTATCACCTCGTCTGGAATTGCTTCATTTTTTCATTTTCCTTTGGTCACAGTGTAATCTTGTGTGGTGATGCATTGGTATATAGTAAATGTGTATAGTTGAGTGGCATATACATACAATGTCTGTACCGTAGTACATTATTTCATTGTTTGACTCACTTATTATTTTGTTCAAAGAGCATTCCCTTTCCCTTTTATTTTTTACCTTAGCTTGGCTTTTGGCTTGCCTTGTAACGCACACCTCTAAATATTTATATAGGATCTGGTTCTGGTTCTGGTTCTGGTCCTGGTCTGGTTTCTAAACCAGACCAACTAAACGTTGTTGGTATTGTAACCACTTCAATTCAAATTCTAACGAAGCTGGGTTTCGGTATTCACTTCTTGTACATGTAAGTATACCTACGTGTATAGATAGATACTCACAGATATATAGGTAGTTGATAGGGATACAATGTCTTTATACTCTTGGAGTAAAGTGAAAGTGAAAGGAGAAAATGGAATGGGAAAGAATCTCTAGTTTGTGACTACATTATGAAAGGAAAGCTGTATGAGCTGTGTGTGGATATGTGGAGGTGGAGTACAGGCCAGGCCTACTGTGAAGGGTCAGGTTGGCTTGGCTTGACTTTGCTTTCCTTTGCTTTGCTTTCCTTGGCTCAGATAGAATTGAATTGGATTGGACTGAATTGCTAGAGAGGTAGAGAGTGGGCTGGTTATGGAAATAAATTTAATACGTGGAACCCAGTAGGATATTATCTAGTTCTAGTTTTAACTTTCTTTTATGTATATAGAGGTATACTTGACTATAAGTTAGGCTAGTGCATATACTTTAAGTACTTTGATCAAGTATAAAGATGCTATATTATTTTTTATTAAATTCTGTGCGGGTCGTGTGTGTTCCTAAGTGTACCCACAGTTCACAATAATATAATACAAGCCGTACGAGGCCATGAAAAGCTGCCTTGGCTTGGCTTGACTTGACTCGGCGTGGGTGTGGATGGTGGTTCGGATTCGGATTCGGATTCTATATGGAAAGATTCACTTGGCTTACTTTTGACTGAAAATGTGAAAACGCCGAGCCGAGATTCACATGAGACTTGTTTTTGTGTTTTTGTGCTTCTTTTGTTATAATTCTCATTGTAGCTTGTGTCATACAATGTTTATTTTGCGTGAAGCGGTATACTTGGAAACTTGGAGATACATACATACGTAGGTAGGTAGTTATGTAGAATTGTTTTGCATTGTATTGCACTGTATTGTATTCGAGTGTGGGGATACTTGACAGCAGCACCGTGAAGCTTGTTCTGGTTCTGGTTATGGTTCTGGTTCTGACTCTAGTGCAGACTTTGACTGTGATCTTTTCCCAAAGCGAAAAATAAAAATTGTCTATGTTATTCATGGTAATTTCAGAACACATTACTCACTGGAGTCAGGGAAAAATGACAAAAGGCTTTTTGTCTTATAGTTTAGCAGGAGGATTGTTGGCTGTTAGTTTCCTGCTGCACCTATTTGTGTATATGTATGTAGGTAGGTAGTTATTCTAGGAATCTGGCTCCGTATTCTTGTTTCGTCACAGAGTGGAGGAGACATAGACTCATGGGATGTGCATGTGGAGGAATCTGACTCTCTCTCTCTCCCTCTCTGGCTTTGCCGATGACGACGAGATACGTGTGGTAGATTAGATTGTAGAAACTCGATCTAGTTCTACTTTAATCCTCGTTCTAGTCCTGGTCTTAGTCCTGGATGATGTATCTACCTATCCACTAGCTACCACTGAGTCGTTGTCGTTCCTACTTGTCCCTCTTTTCTAAAGGGTTCATCTCAATTTCCGCACAAAGAATGTCTACTAGTTGTGCTCAGGACAATGACAATGCAATGTTAGATAGTCTATAGTAGGAGACGGTAGTGCCTGTATCTAGGTGCCTTCAGTGTGTCTATGCGTCGTTGTCATTGTATTTCTCTAGACAGTAGTTATGTCAGTCCTATTGTCGTTCGCTTTGTTATTTTTATTGTATCTATATCAGCCTGAAGATCAACTCAAGTTAGAACCAAATTCAAAGCCGAAGCCAAATTCAAAGCCAAACCCAAGTACCTCCGTACCTACGCTAGGTTGGTAGATGGACTGGTAACAGCAATAAGTAAGTATCTATGTATACCTATCTAGATTTTAGTATTTCACCCCAGTCCTGTATCGGCACTAGTTTCAGTTTCGGTTTCAGTTCCAGTTCCAGTTCCTGGCTCTGCTTTTATTTCCACACTTTCTTTATGCCCTGCTATGGCTATGCTCTGTGGCATAGAATGGTATGAGTTTTCGTCCCCTTTCTTTCTTCTTCCTGGGATAGAGTTGTGTAAGAAGTGTGTAGGTATTAGATTCTAGATTAAAAGTGCAAGGAGGGGAAAGGAGTGAAAGTCAAAGGCAAAGGCGTTGGGGTATGTTGAGCTGAAGCTGAAGATGAGAGTGTTTGTAGGTACCTATGTATGTATGAATAGCTCATCCAGTCGTGGACTGTAACTTCGTATGGAAGTTAGTGGGAGGAATATCTGTAGTGGGTAAGTTGGTAGGTTGTGTTTCAAATTACCGTTTCAAATTGAAAAGAAGAGATTTTTCAGTATATCGGATGAGACATTGAGATGAGAGATAGTCAGATAGTGTCCTATATGTACTTTGCAGTAGTAGGAGCGGGAGAGTCAGATAGACATGCACACTGTAAAAAATTAGCAAATCTTAAAACAAGGAAAAGTGCATGTAAAACGCCAAAATCCTACTCATCCTCCTTTAGTGTGATTATGGACGCCTATGGATGCTTCTTAAGTGTATCATAAAAGCTTTAAAACGCGTCTTTGACTGCGAGATTTTCTATTTCAGCAATGATGTATTCTAGCTGTCTTCATAATTATACTAAAAACATTTTTTGACGTTTAAGATGCATCAGTTTGACCGGTGTAGGTAGGTACTATAACTCTGTGTATGTGGTGGAACGTGGGGGTGGAAATCTAATAGAAGAGTAAAATGGAATCTAGCATTTTTCACCATGATCAGTTTTTTCGAATGAACTCCCCCACACTTTTCTTGGTCGGATGCTCAGTACAATGCATGCTCGTGCTCTGATGTCTACGTCTTCGTCTGCTTCTCCTCCGTGTGTCTGGTTAGTATAATGGTATAGGTTTTGTTGACACAGGTTTACATAGGTACCTATAAGCGCCTACCTAGCTACATAGGTATGCACGTGGCTGTGGCTGTGCTTTGACGAGGTGAGAAATAAAATGTTTTGTGGGGTTGCTTATAAGTAGTAAATAGGTTTGTGTCTACTGCTCACTGCTCCCAATCTCATGCAGCACTGTACACTGTTCCGATACGATCCAACGAGTTCCTTCGTACTTTCACACTTTGTCTTCCTCAACGTGTCAAGTTAAAACGAATGTCAAAGTGTTGGTGTTGGTGTTGGAAAGCATGGGCTATGTACTTGTACTCCTACACTTGTACCGTACCGTACGTGAGTGTTGTGCACACGTGTGTTTGGCTTCATATAAATTACGACGAGAGGATGTGTTTTAATATTGAACCCAAAGGTGCACGTCTACTGATATGTGTAATAATTATATCAGGCTAACTGTATAGGTATAGGTAGAGCTATGTGGTTGGTAGCTAGATATAGCCTCTCGAGTGAAAGCCATAGCTACAGGTATGGTATGGTCGAGGACGAGAGCGCTATCTTTTTCTTTTCACTTCTTATTGTTGGTCTTGCTCTCTCATTTCTATACACTTAGGTATCTACATGCTAGTGCTGATGCTGATTGTGAGTTTCTTCTTTACTTTTTTATTTCTTTACACTTTCTCAAGTATTTTACACCATAGTCCCACTTTTTTATTGATATCGCACTTTGCACAGTTCTCAAGCTTCCCTTTTCTCCTATTCTGAAGCATCGAGTGTGACGATACCGTTGGTGATGGCAATGGCAATGGTGATGGCGATGGCGATGACGAAGACGACAACACTAGCGTTGGTTGGTTGGCTGGTTGATGTGAACAAAAGTAAAAGGAAAATAAAAAGGGGAAAAGAGAGGAAGTTTATTCGTTCCATGGATAAGAGTTTAATACATAGGTACATACATGTATGATAATAGTGTGGAATGAATGGGTGACCTGGTCGAAATTTAAGAGGACTTTGACTGACGATGGACAAGGACGATGTGGATGACGTCGTCGGGCATTATGTACACTCATGATATTCTGGGCAGAGGGAATGGGAATGGCAGAGGTCTCTTCAAGTCCATGTCGAGTTGAGTGTTGAGTTGAGTATTGACTGTGTTTATGTGGACTTGGATGGATGCAATTTGAGGGTTTTGATAACATCTTAACCATCTTCCTCCAGTCTACCAGTCCGCCACCGATGCCGATGACGATTAGTTGAGTTTGTAGAGGAGACGACACGACACGATATCGAGACGACGAGGACTAGGACGAGGACAAGGACGACGACAAGGCGGACGTGGAGTCGATGGGATGTGATGTGATGTGATGATAGGAACTGTGCTCGGATTCTCGAGCTGTCGTCTCCCTCCAATATTCCTTCCTTCTTTCTCGCAATGGTGGGTATTGGCATTGGCTTTGGTGTTGTGATTGCCTTTGGTTTTGGCTCTGACTTTACTTTTGCCTTTGCCTTTGCATTTCCCTTCAGTCAGCTTGACGTTGGCTTTTACGGTAGGCAAACTTTAACTACAAAAGTAAAAGTGGAGCATAAAGAATTCCTTTTAGGTTTTTTAGGCACTTGTATGTGTGCAGAGGAGGAGAGGGAGTGTGTGTATTTGGTACATATCGGATAGACCTGGGATAGATGGTATTTTAGGATGACGAGGAGATAGTAGATCTATATCACTGTCGCTCTGTAGGTTTGTCTATTTAATGATGAGAGAGAGAGAGAGAGAGAGAGAGAGAGAGAGAGACGAAGAGAGTTGGAATTGGCATCGCCTGTCTGTCTGTGTGTACTGTGTACCTTCTTCGGTACGCTAGATCTCACATGTTCATGGTCCAAGGGCCCTTATTATATAGCTGAGTTGAGAGATGAAAGTGAGGAGTTGGAGTCATGGGGTTGGCTGCTGGATCTTCGCTGGCTCTGAATCTGGCCATGCACTCTTTCATTCCTCAGACTTATATACGTGCTGCCTAAAAGCGTCGCAAATTCAGCCTTCGAGCTATAAGTATTTTGGCTGTATAGTTACACCATACAGCGTAATGTAATGTAATGTAATGTGATGCAATGTATTAACTTGAACTTAAGAGATCTAACCTAAAGATATTATACATTATGTCTATGCATCCTTATATGTACCACTGGAAGAACTGGGAGCAGAACCCCGACCAGAACTTGTATTAGTTCCACTATCCTTTTTTCTCATATTAATACTTGATTCCAGGACAGGAAAGTGTGGCTAGAAGAGTGTGGTCAGTTAGGTTCAAAAAAGTCCAGAGACGTTTAAATATGACGGGGAAAGTTAGTTTACAATTTTACTTCTTTACAAGTTTACTTTTCTGCATTTAAAATTTCACGCAACACGAATCCAACAACTGAAAATCCTCGTTTAAAAATAATGTATACATATTGTTGACTCCGCTGGGAGAACACTGTCTTATTTTTTCGATTTAAATATCCCACACTTTTCTCGCCAATCACTTTTCTGATCACATTATTTTGAATTGTGCGTAAACATCTCTACAATATGAATTTTGTAACCACACTCGTATGGCCACACTCTCCGGTTCGAGAACCTAAATACTAAGTCTTCAACTTCGAATTCGACTTCTTCGACGTTGGCCATATAAGCCCTGATGCTTGTATATCACCGCACTGATATTCTTCAGAACGAACTTTTTCTCGGAATTGTTGGTTGCAGTAGTACAAGGAAGACGTGATGTCATACATAGTTGCAGTCAAAGGCTGAGTCGTGGACTTGACGTAGGTACTTAGGTACTTACATAGCAACTCACTTACCTTTTAGCTACTTGAAAAAGACAAGTTTAGAGATTCTATATGTACATATATCTATATACTTGCCTATTTATGCCGTTATAGTTAGTCATTCCATATCCACATCCACCTGCATCCTCCTCATTATGGATGCTATCTATATTAATTACATGCTAAGAGAAGTAGAAAATGATATGAGCAGGTAGAAGTGGGCATGGAGGATGGAGATGAGGAGAAGGCGAAGGCGAAGACGATGACGATGACGACTTGTAGATATGTATGTGCAGTGTGTGTTCTACCTACCTTACCAATTCACATCGGATGATTTGGATAGTTATGAAGATTGTTGGGATGCATGGGAAAGGAAGGGAAGTGGAAGCATCCCGAAGGATAAAAAATGAGTGGAAAAGCGAGAGAAGAAAAGAATAAATTTTGATGTCATTCTTATTACCTTTCTTTTCTCAGATCAAGATGTCTGTCTCTGTCTGTCTCAAGTCTGACTGTGAATTCCGTGAGGGAAGCGTTTTATTCAAGTGGTTCGCTTCTCTTCAGATGATATTTTAATAGGATGAGGAGGAGAGATGGATGATTTAGCTTTTGTAATGTAGTTATCTGCCAAATTCTACCATGGCTCTGTGTACATAACATGGCAAATATATGTAGGCATTATTGCATATCTGTTAAGCTCACATTCCACTTTCACTTCCAATATTACTGTCTCTGGGAATGGCTATAGTTATAATTGCAGTTCGGCGGTATATCATTATTATATTGCATGTCAGTCAGGGGGGTATGTCATGACTATGCCTATGATATGAATTTGGCTATGACTATGACTATGACTATGACTATGACATAGTATTTGATGGCCAACTGAATTTTTGTTGACTTTGACTTTGAGTTGTGGAAGGGTAATGATGTAATAGTAATGTGGCTGTGGCAGTAGGATCGAGGATATTGTGCATTCCGCTCCCATCCACGTTTTGCTGATATGATACTACGGTCGGAGCTAAAACTGGATCTTGAACTATTACTACTGCCACTACCACAACCACTACTGTCGGTTCTGCAGATAGTCGTGAGGTCTCAGAATATGAATTGTTCAATTGTTGAATTGTATGTGAGTGGGTTTTATTTAATGGCAGTGGAATTGGAAATATAGGGACGGAAATGAAATGTATTCTGCGGTCCTGCGGTACTGCTTCTGTTCTGGTGCAGGAAATGCGAAGACGAGGATGGAGACAAGGGTGAAAGAGATCAACGTGGAATAACTAAAAAATTCGGGTTCTCCATTCATAGAGATGATGGAAAGACGGGTGTTTTTGTGTGTGAACGATGCTCCGCTATGTAAACTGTGGCTCTACACCACATAATATTAGATGCGATCCCAAACACACAGCTCCTAGTGGTGATCATGATATGGTACTCCTTGCTTGTCATTGCATTACTATTGCGATTGTCATTGTCAGTGCCATTGGATTGGACTTGGGATGTGGATGTGGATGTGGATGTTGAGATGGATGCTCATGTGGAATGTAAGTCTCATTGGTGGTTTTCTGGTTTGGATTATTCACGTTCTATCCTTTGGATTGTATGCTGAGTCCGCAATTGGAATATTCCAATTCTATGGAATGAATTGAGGAGGTGGAGGTAATGGTACTTACATGGAATCATCTCATCGCGTCTCATCTCATACCCACAATTCATCTCATCTGCACACAAAGGCTGTGGACCAGACACTAATAACACTAACAGACTCGGACCTCTGTCCCGTTCGTTTCCGTTACCGTCATTCCGGGTTTGTGGTATGGCTTCGGACTCAGGCTCGGACTGCAAGTCTGCAAGGCATTGCATTGCATTACATTGCATTGGATTGAATTGGATTGGATTGTATTGCTTTGCCAATTTGTATGGGTGGGCAGTACTACTTTAGTGTTTGTACATTTCGACTGGTTTTCTAAATACTAATAAATGAGGACTGGAAGAGCTGCGGCAGTTTTATCTCTTGTCTGCAGAAGGTTACTAAAGATACAGATAGGGCGAAAGTACAGAGGTTGGTGAACTGTTGTCGGAGAGATGAAGAGAGACCACGGTCGTTTGATTGGATTATTCTAGTTCTCTTTGTACTTCTACAGTATTTATATTTGCACTGTCAATTACGAGAATACTCTAATGACAGAATTCTGTGGCTAAAAATGTACCTTGTTCTCATTACTACTTGAAATGTGATGTCGTGATGTAATTACCTAAGTATTAGTCATTGTCATTAGTATGTGAATAATTATGAGGAGACTTGATACCGGATGGATGATGATGGCACTGATAACGAGAACGACAATTACTATGACAGTACTTACATTCAGAATTAGAACGCCTAAAAAAAGATACTGAATTTTTAACTTTAAATTAATTATGGATGTGCGGGATTTTTAAAAGTACCTACGATCGGTTCAGCGGTAGCGGTTGTATGTATGTATGTATGCTTGGAGTTGGAGTGGGAATAGGAATTAAAACTTTCAGTTAGTAAAAGTAGTTTTGAGTTCGAGTTCGAGGCTTGAAATGGAATGAGTTTCAGATTATTCTTGACTTGAGGGAGAGTTTACATTGGAATTTTAATGTGGTCTTTGAAGGCTTGTTTGTAGTTGGTAGAATCATACTACTCGTTTCCTTTTGAAGGAACGAATTGCTTGTGTAACAATGTACGGCACAGTGATAGCGAATTTTTGATCATCCGTCCGTTATCCGCTTCCTGCTCATCATGTTCTGCTTCTGCTGTTCGTGGAAGGATCCAAACACCAAAGGGAAGAGCGTGGGATTACAGATAGGATAAAAAGCACGAAGATAGCATGAATTAAGGTTAGGAGTTTGCTTTGTTCGTGTTATGTTACACTTGAGGAAATTACGATATGACTTGATCATTTATTTATTTAATCAAGAATTCAATTATTCATTATAGGGCTCCTCTGAGCCAGCATTGTATGTTATAGTATAGTAGGAATTCGGTGTTTGGTTCACTTGGTTTGGTTGTCAATATTCATCTTCACGTAGCGATGAAAGGATAAGGTAACGTGTAGGAAAACAGGGATATTCCTATACCGTCATACCTATTTTGATTAGGTATTGTTATTACATATACATATGAAGGTTGTCGGGTGGAGACTTCGGCAAGTCCTAATCGCAATCGAAGTTGCATATCTATCTTATTGCATAATTTTCCCGTATGTATGCAGTAAGTGAGCCCAGTGTAAGTATGAAGTATGTCATATGATGTTCCTTGATAATTTATTATCTTCACGTTTTTAATCTCCTTACTCATTTAAATAGCGAGTAGGTAGGTACATATAAATTGTCAGTTTTTTGAAATTGAGATTTATTATTACCTGACCTGGGATTTGCTTCGGATTTTGCGGGTTTGTGAGTTGTGAAATTTAATCATGGGATGTCACTTCTTATTTATTTATGCGCTATTGTGTTGCTTATTGCGCTACAGAAAGGAAGGCAGGGTGAACAATGAAATGCTAGTGACAATACCGTCTAAAATTAAGTACGGTTTTTATCATCTCCTTTGTAGGCTTTGGTTGGATTCTTTTGTCCCAGTTTTGTAATTTGTTGGCGAGGAGGATCATTACATTACACCGTGACCATGGAAAGAAGGAACTATGATATTGTGGAATACAGATGCGGATATTTCGTACGGCCATCATTGATATTTGCACCATAATAGTTAGATGATTGGATGAAATATGCTTTTGGCATTTGTTGTCATTATTCAGAATCGAATGGTAGTTTTTGACTTTGGAATTTGAATCGATGTGAAAGTTGTCTTGGTGGCTCTCCTTTGTCGTTGATTTTGCCGTCATCGCATCGTCTCCTGGTGATGTTGCATTGGCATCGGCATTGGCTTGGCATGGTGTGGTTTGGTTTGGTTTGGTTGAACTTTTGTGTGCAGGAGGTGACCCGTTTTCGCGTTTTCTTGCTCCTGGTTTGGTGTGAAAGGCAGGAGAGAGCTTTGTGCATTCTTGAGACGTCTTGTCTTGCCATGGCATGCTGATACGATACGATACCATGCCATGGAAGAGTCTCCAAGTCCCGAAAGTTGTTAAAGTTGAAGTTGAGGTGCTCAGTATATTGCTGCACTTTGATGTTGCCCGAAAAAAGCCGAGAGGTAGCGAGTGAGCGGGCAAACGTGAGAATCAAGCTGCAGCATGTAGGTAAGTTGGTAGCTGTTGAGATATATTGGTATTGCTTCGGTTTTCGGGTATTCGGTATAAGATTGGTTTAATTTGCTATCCTTTGACTCGACTGCGTGTATTGGTATGTTGGTGGACATGAAGTGAGTGGAGTTTTAGTGGTCCCGCAGGCAGGCACTTTATTTGAAGGATGAGACGATGGTTCGGTCTTCGTCGTCTCCTTTTCTTCTTGTTCCTGGTCCTAGTCCTAGTCCTCAGGTCTGGGCTTGGTGATGGCTGATGGTATGGAACACATTATACGGATGGATGTGATGTGATGTTGTTTTGAAATATCGCAGGATTGCAGTTATACTATTGCCTGCCACAACTGCAGAGGATTGAACATAGCTACGACAGATACCGATACACAGGGTCTTTTAGTATTATTGTTGTTCACTTGCTTCCACAGCACTGTACATTTACAGTACAGTCAGCCATAGCATAGCCATCTTCCTCCTCCATCTCCTTCCTGGACTGGAATGATATGATATGGTATTCCTTAACTGGCAGTTTACACTTTTTGGATAGCCGTGTGAATTTGTTCATTTACCATTTGAGTGTTATCAGGATTTGATCATTATCATCATCGTCATCATCATCGTGATCGTCGTCGTCGTCGTCGTCGTGAGTATCAATAACAGCAGTTGGTACACACAGTTGGTTTGTCTGTTGTTTGACTGCTCGTAGGTGAAGGAGTGAAGAGCGGAACCCTTGTGAATGCTCAATGATTCACCAGAGGATATGATAAAACTTTCAAAGAATGAGATGTATTCGGGGAAGGAAATTGAGAAAACCTTCCTGTACTTGGACCATTTGTGTGCATTTCCATAAGACTACAGTCCCTATATGGAATTTCTCTCATTCTTCGTCTTCATTATTTAAATTGTAGCTGGTGGTAGGATATGTGGCTGACGAAAGTAGATAGAAGGAGAGAGAATGAGGACTGAGGCTAGGAGAGAAAGAGACAGAGAGGAGCGGGTTTTCGGAGTTTTGTGGTCTCCTCACTGAACTCATTCACTCTCACGTTATCATCATCATCCTCGTCTTCTAGTTCGTCCCGTAGCGTATCCCGAGTCACAAATTATGGAATGTTATGCTCGGCTAGTCCGATGGAGATCTTGAGTTTGAGAAGTAGATGTGTAGGCTTGGGTAGACAGAGAGACAAATTATGTAATGGGTACATGACTTGCTTCGTGGTTTCGTTAGTACTTCCCTAAGTATATCTGTACATACCTTCCTCATTTATATAGAGTCCGAATCGGAAGAGTTGGCTTAGTTTTGGTTTGGCCTGTAGATTCCTCTAGTTCTTCCTCATCGCTCATTACTTGTGGTTATGGAAATAGTTTCGTTCAGAACCAGCGTCATTTGGATGCTGCAAAAATTCACTTTCCATCTTCTCTCTCCCGATATGCATACATTCGGATCTTTGAATGCTATATTCAAATCCAAATCCAACCTTGTACTTGATTTTGATTAAATCGATCAGAATATAAAATTCACTGGGCCTGGCTTGGCCTGGCACTACATTTTCGTTTTCCGTATGATAAGTTCGTGTTCGTGTTACCACAGACATGATTATGACTATGACTATGTAGGTAGAAGAAGAATGTCCAAATTTTGGCCTGGCTCAATTTTTGGCCCGAGTGGGATAATTATTATTGGTGAGATAAAAAGTATGATGGGGAAATCCAAGGCAAACCAAACCAAACCAAGTCAGGCCACGCCACGCCATGCCAGGATGCGGATGTTTTAATGATTATGAGAAGGCATCTATACACCTACAGCCCTTGACTTGCTTCCACTCTGGACTTTGAAAGCCCTCTCCCCACTTCACCGAACATTTATATTTATTAGTGGAGGATAGTGTTAGATATAATTATGCTTGCATGTGCTATGGACCAGAGTTTATGTAGGTACGGACCTACGATTTATCTATTCCCTGGATAGTTTTGTAGGCCAGTGCCGGGTAGTACTATGAATTCACTGGTTTTTATTGTGTAGCTTGCTCGGTCTCTGGTTTGGTGCTGTGCAATTTATAATTATAGGTGAGTGGAAGAGATGGATATGGGGTGTTCAGTAGATACGTCGAGATTGGACGTGACTTACGAGGAGCAAGAACAAGCTTGGAATTGTGGGATCCATGTAGTTTTGTTTGTATTTCGTATCGCCTTTTGAGTTGTAGATGTGGTTGTCGGTAGAGTTGTACTTGTACTTGTGTTTTTGGACTATTCGTGAGCATGTATGAATAAATGCTTGTGGTTTCCTCCCAGAATTATTTTCGACGAATATGTTGAACGAGAAAGTACATAGCGGTTTTACTCGACAACTTCCTTTGAATTGTAAATACTTGTTTTCCTCCGCTTATTTCTTCCATTCCCCTCCCTTCCCTAGGCCTTCCTTTGACTTCGGTTAAGTTGTACTCTTTCGCTTTTTTGGCTTCGACTCTTTTCTTTTACCTACATTACATTGCTTTACGTTACATTAGGTACTTTACTTTCTAATGAGTGTGTTTTTGTATAGGTAGTTGTTGTATATTTTGTCTTAACTACCTTGAATACATTGGCGTTGACTTCTGTATGAGTTTGGCTTTGGCGTTCGTTTAGGGGTAAAGGATGAAGAAATGTAATTAATTAAACAGATTTAAATCCTTGAAAAATGCCGAGGGTATTCGGGATGAGTAGTGTGATTATTTGTGATGGAAGGTTGGGACATAAAGGATGTATGAAATATGCAATGGGTATGTACCTACATGCGTAATTAGGGTTTATGTATTTGATCTTGTAGGTATTTAGTTTCCCGGGAAGTTTGCAGACACTGTTTTTGTATTTGGTGTGTTCCGTTATAGGCATGAGTTGAATTCAAAGGTAATGTCAAAGGAAAAGGAAAAGCGTGTGTCGGGGAAAAGGTAATAAATTCCTAATCTGCATCGTGCTAAATGACATACCTCTTTAGGTAGCAACCGAATCCTCTTCGGTATTCTCCTCAATGCAATACAGTCTTGCTCTTTTCATTTTCATAAATTAAGCCTCGGATTAGGTATTTAGGATGGAGTCATGGTAGTAGATAGGACATGTATGCATAAATGGTTCCATCTCGCTGTCATAATTTATTTATTTTCTACACTTTGCTTCCTATGTGTAGAGTTGAATGTGACATCATCTCCGTCGTTGCTAAAATTCTACCTCAGTTTACCCGGATAAATTCACCATTATCGTCATCGTCTTTCAGTCTAGTCCAGTAATGGCACATACATATCTATGTAGTTGTTTGTTTGTAAAATAAACCGTTGGACTCTGTTGACCTGTTGATTCCAACCCTAATTTCCTAATCCGACCCTGTTTCCGAAAATAAATTTTTATATAATTATATGAGCATTAGTAATTATTATAAATTGAAGCGGAACATGTATGCAATATTGAGCGATACTTTTATTGTGATAATGATGATGATAATAATGATAATGAATAATTTTGTAATGTTCTTTCAGGACGTGATAGAGGCAATAGCGGAGAGTGCATTCAAGACGTCGGAGTATCCAGTAATTCTTTCGTTTGAAAATCATTGTAATACGAAGCAGCAAGCGAAAATCGCACAGTATTGTAGGGAGTTCTTTGGGGACATGCTTCTGGACTCTCCTCTGGAAGCCTATCCGGTATGTGAATTTTCTGTTTTGGTTTCTCTTTTCTAGAACATTGTTTCCTGTTTTGTTACTAGGTAATCCACTCCGTCTTCGATTTCCCTATATTTTGGTTTCAGTTTCGGTTTCAAAGTAGGTTTCGGATTTGATCCGAATCCGGGTAGAACTGCTGACCTCCCCAAGATATAATTTCATACCCTACGTATATACGTAGCGTTTTAATTTAGCCAAACCATTTTTGCCAGTATATAGACAGTCAGCGGTGTTTACATTCAGCAATTAAGTTGTACTTATATGCATTAGGTAATGTGCTATGTGATGCGAAGTCATGCGATGCGGAAAGATGCGAGACATTTCAATGCAATGCGGTCGTTGTCTTTATGGTGGGTTCAATTTAAAATTCAATCTACGTTGAGTTCCCTCCATAAATAATGATGGGTGTTTTCATTCCGTAGAATGACTTGTTTCGTCATAAAAGCGCAAAACCACGACGAAGACTGCAGTTGTAAAAGAAATTTAGTGGGTTAAATAAAATACTGTTGACTGTACTTATGCTAAGAGTAAGAAAATTATGACTTTGTGAAGGATGCCAGAAATGAATTTGGAGTGCAATAAAACGTGATCGTGGTCATGATCGTGGTGAAGACGGAGATGCTGACTCTGGTCATGGTCATGTCATCTCATACCGTAATATGCTTTAGCTTGTTCATGTTCTAACTTTGAATTTGAGGGCAAGGAGTTTTTTCGGTGGGGATAAGGATAGAGTATGAAGCTGGTTGTGGTGATAGTATTTTTTTTCTTGAGCATTTGTATATTATACTGGCACTGATGGTTGACTTGGGTTTAAATTGTTTGTACCAGACAAGCCACATGCATAACGTTAATGCGGTAGTAAAACTCGTGATTTTTTGAAACACTCACAGCTTGAGCCTGGTGTTCCTCTCCCACCTCCGTCACAACTTAAGCGACGTATAATTATTAAGAATAAGAAGAAACATCATCATCATAAACAGAAGCCACAAAAGAAAATGAGTAAATCCATAATTCCGGAAAATGGTGGTGAATCACCTCCTCCTCTTGCAAAAGATGACTCAAAGGACAGTGTGGAAAATGAGGAAACCAACAACAGTATGAAATTACATATTACACAATCCAGTCATATTGTTACAAAATAATTATCTTATGCGCCTCTATGCCATAATTACGTATAACTTGATCATGCAATCCTCCGTTTCATGGTTTTTATGCTGTATATTACCTATGTAATTATATTATGGATGACTATGTACATACTTCATTTGAAGATTGTGGACGGTCGGTCAGATGGGTTTTATTTTTTCGCTGCACTGCTAATTGGAAAAATGATTAATTTTTTGTTTTTTTGTGAACCTTCGGAAAGGGAATATATAAGTAATACAATGGAGGATTGCAATGGCAGTGGTGGTAACGAAAGCAACTGCAGCAGTAATAATAGCAATAGTGAATGGAAGTGGCAGGAGTCGTTTCTGGTGCAATATTTCATGTGGTGGTGATGCAATAACGATTACGGTAACTTATCACTAAATTTTTGATGTTTTCAGCTCTAGTGGACGAGGATGATTCAATGAGTTCGGACGAGGATGATGATAGTACGGAGCCAGACGATGTGAAAAATATCGATAAATCGCAGAGTGATAAAGGAACGGCGGGCAAGGAGTCGGAGGCAGGGGCAGAAATTTCCGCTCTTGTCAATTATGTTCAACCTGTTCATTTTTCCTCCTTTGAATACTCAAGGAGTAAGCACCTCTTTGCTCAATACTCTATTTGCTTTTTCACTTACACAATCCATTTGCCGTTTATTGAATCCATTCAATTTTGATGCATGATTTCGTCTCTATAATGGCCAGGTTGTCTGGTTATCTTGAAGGGTTGAGTTGAAGTTGGAAGTAGAAACGTGTGTAGGGAAGTAACAGCGGAGGCGAGATTTGAATCTTCTGTTAACTATCAGGCCGGATGATTCCATCCCCTTCACCTGCATCTACAGCTTGAATGGAGCGAGCGTCTTGACAAGCTTTTGACAGTTTATTTATGTAGACAGTAGACAGGATGGAGTAGACATGCACTGACTTCAAGTGGATGAAAAAGTCTAGTACTAGTTCAGTATACTGAGATTAATATATATACAGTTTATAGTGAGGTGTAGTTTTCTTGAAATGAAAATACATGTTTACGTAGGTAGGTAGTATAAAGTCTGACTGTAGATGGGAGATACTTTGAGACGTATTTAGTTCATTCGGATTTATAGATAATTGTAGGTTGGTCGTGGTATGGTATGGTATGGTATGGTATTGGTATTGGTTTGTATGGGTGTCTTGAACGTGTAGGATATGAAAGGATAAGTTGAGACAAGGAAGTCCCGCATGGCCCTGGGAAGACAGCCGAGCTAATTGATGATTGTTTTTGTGTTTACTTACAGACAAGAACAAGAGCTACGAAATGTCATCGTTTGATGAGAAACAAGCTATGACACTTCTCAAGGAACGGCCTGTAGAATTTGTAAACTATAACAAGCATCAGCTATCCAGAGTTTATCCGAAAGGAACCCGGGTTGACTCATCAAATTTTACTCCACAACTTTTTTGGAATGCTGGCTGCCAGTTGGTTGCACTTAACTACCAAACTTTGGGTAAGTTCATTGAATTGTGATGTGAATGCGGCAGCGGTAGCGGTTAAGTAGGAGTAGCAATTTCCGAATTTCATCTTTTAATCCGTCTCTCATGTCCCTGACATATTTCTGCTACATATACATACATACATAGCACATAACTATTATATACCGCTTTTAATTTTTCACTTACCATGTGAAAGGACAAAGAATGCTCGAGGCTTTTTGACTTGGAAATGAGGACAGTTTACAAGTCAAAGGGACTGCCGACACGTAAAAGTAGGCACACGGCATTAGGGAACATAAAAATCCATACCTAATTCATACTTTTTTGGGGTTACGATGTATTCAGAAATAAATTGAAAATTAGAACGTGACAATGATATTACAGTTACTGGGTGTGGGTGCTGGTGCGGGTGTTAAGGAGACAAACACATTTAAAAATTAAGTTACATTTGCCGTCTTCTTTTTAAACATTTATAATGGAAGCCGTTTTGAATGAGGGGGAAGTAGTTTGTATTTAGGTTGTATTACGGAGGTGGCAGGGTCTTGAAAATAATTGGAAACGATTAACTAAGGGTTTTAGTATGGAAGGAGATAGGGTGTCAATCAATATTTGATTAGATGGGATGAAGTTGTGCACAATGTACCAAGACCAGGACGAGAACTACAAGAAAACCCCGAAACCGTTAGCGTGCTGAAGAAGTGTCAAAGACTCCAGTCTATGTTTTCAATAAAACTTTTAATGGAAGTTAATATTTTCCATACGGTGCCTCAATAATAGCGTCGTATGAGCGGAATACTAAGGTGAAAGCTGGAAAATTACAAATTTTCTAGAGCATTGGAGGACGAAGAAAGAAATACATGAACCAGTAAAACCAGTAAAACGCGAAAAAAGTGGAGAGAATTGGAAATGTGTATGGTTGACAAAACGATTAGGTTTATCGCTCTTTTATCAGGCTTCATTGAGCAGAAATAGAGAGAGCGAGAGAGTGGGGGAGACGGGAGAGAGGAGAAGAGAGAGACAAAGTTTTGAGAGAAGAAAAATCAATTTACTCCTTTTGTTTCATTCCATTCTAGACCTGGCCATGCAGTTAAACTTGGGTATTTTCGAGCTAAATAATCAATGCGGGTATTTGCTGAAACCCGAGTTTATGCGAATAAAGCACCGACGCTTTGATCCTTTTGCCGAGTCTACCGTTGATGGGATAATTGCTGGAAGTGTCACTATTAAGGTAAAGCAGAAGTTGAATAAACAGAAAAATCTACTGGTAGTATCACTCCACCTACGATACGATATACAGACGGAGTTGTTTTGATGGAATCTACTTGCATCCACCGACGATACTGGTACTGGCACTGGCATTGGGGCTGGTAGAGTTACCGAGTTGACGGGAGTGATTAAACAGAATTAAGTATCTATCTACGTATGAACGTTGAACGTATACAGACAGAATAAGTGTGTGAGCGGAGATTATAATTGAATTTTTACTCCGTGGCTTATGGCCATGTCTCATGGCTTGAGTCCAAATCTTTTTGTAATCTATATAATGGAATGGATCCGAGGGTCTGGAAAGTAGCAATGTAACTTTATTGTACAGTGTGGTAGGTACTTAGTTTTAACTAAGATTATTCTGTCGCTGGTCTAAGTAAGTTGGATTTCGAATTGTATTTTACGTGCATTTTCCAAGCGAACATTTCTATGCAACGAAAGTTCGCCGTCGATGCCTCGATGCCGATGTTTGTGCCAGGTTAATGTATGCTGGTGGATTTCAGCCAGACACGAACTGGATGGCTGTTTATAGTTGTTTTCCGAGCAGGATTTAATTGAGTATAAATGCCACGATTATGTTGTGAATCTTGTTGCAGGTAATATCGGGTCAATTCCTGTCGGATAAGCGGGTGGGTACCTATGTCGAAGTGGAAATGTACGGCCTTCCCACAGATACCGTGCGGAAGAAATTCAAAACGAAACTGGTTCCGGCCAATGGAATCAATCCCGTCTACGATGAAGAACCTTTTGAATTTAAAAAAGTTGTACTACCGGATTTGGCATGTATTCGTATTGTTTGTTGTGAGGAGTCGGGTAAATTGATTGGACATCGTGTACTTCCTGTAGTGGGACTTCGTCCTGGTTACCGTCATGTCATGCTTCGCAACGAAGCCGGACAACCCTTGAACTCTGCTACCATTTTCCTTCTCGTTCGTGTCAAAGACTATGTTCCAGACGGCTTTGCTGATTTGGCAGATGCTCTCGCAAATCCCATTAAGTATCATAATGAAAAAGAGAAACGAGCTCAACAACTTAGTGTTCTCCAAGACGACAATCCCGATGAGTTCAGCAACGAAGATAGTGAACCATTAACCAATACCAAATTAAATCGCAATCACTCATATCTTGGGAAATTCCTTGGAGAACACTCATACAATCCCCCAGTGTCGTACAGTCCTCCTGCAGGTGCGGCTGACCATTTTATGCTCCCCGGTGTAAAGTCCGAGTCGTTTGATGAATCGTGTAAGAAGAGTATCGTGACCGGACCACCGGCTGGACTTGCGATGGGTGGGGAGTCGTCGAGTGGGTCTGTGGGCGGTGGTAGTGGAGGAGCTAATAGTGGTAGTCCAGGAAGTCGTCTACCTTCAAACCGTAACTCCAGTTCATCAGGGACAAATTATATAGTTGCAGCAAAAGGGATGATTGAACCAGAACCGTTAGAAAAGTTTTGGGAATTAAAGGTTATAAGGGACAAGAAGGCAGAGCATGAGAAAAAGATTGACACACTCCGAAAAAAGCATGAGAAGGACCGGAAAGTTCCGAGGAAAGAATTTAAAAAGAGTCATGTGAAGCTAGTCAAAAAACTTTCACAGAAAAATTTGTAAGTTTCTCTTAACTTAACACTTTTTACTTTTCTTTTGTTCTCTCAATCCGATTCTCTTATTATACTTGGACGTTGACATTGTGTGTAGGCACCTTATAAATAGGTGTCTTGACATGTGTGTATATACCTGTTTATATTATTATTTTCCCACTGCTCTACGCTTCCCACTTTGGCTGCGTTGTTTTATTTTTGTTGGAAAGTTGGAAGTAATTTCCCATGTAGTAAGTCCTGAGATTCTTAATTTGGAGCATACATGATTAATGATGTTGCTTCAAATGCGGGCTGGACGGATTCATCATTTGTCTTACTCCAAACCGAAATGGGGAAAAAGAAAGTTAACATTCCAACTTTTAATGATTCACTAACTGCAAGTGTTTTAGTATTTTTCTGATAGACGCATTTATCTTGTCAGTAAATTGTGTTTACGTTTATACCAGCAAAATTAACAAAGTCCATCTCATTCGGCATTTTAGTTTCGGTTGATGTTGACGTTGATGAGGTTGACGGCGAAATAAAATTGAAATGTGGCGTCGCACTCACACAAGTTTTTTCCTTGTTTTTACAGGGAAGTATCCTTATTGAAAAAAGATTCGCTTCCTTCCCAAAGTCTGGTTCATGAGCAACTCATTATAGAAAAAGACATTGCAGAAAAAGGATGTGATGAGGTAAGTAATGTTAAAACCCAAACTATTATTTTTATTTCCCAATTTAGATTAGGAAAAGACAAGCGTTTCGGGTGAGTTTGTATCTGTAGTCTGTACCCTATAAAATATTGACTTTCGTAACGTTTACATCTTCAAGCGGTAATAACGATCTTGGATAGAGCAGCACCAGCAAGTCTCGTTTTTTTCATTCTCCATTTGTTTGTTTTACTTGCGGTTGCGGTGATTAATTATGTATAGCGCGTAATAAAATCCATATAATTGTGTATAAAAGTAGTCCCTGGGTATATGCTTACTGCATATAGCTCTTAATTTATCGAATGCATTCCTTGCAGCTCTTCTCCCTGATGGAAAAGACCATCAAGACTGCCCAAGCTCGGCAATTAAGCCTTCTCAAAGGAATGGAGGAGAAAGAAAATGCTGAGATCATGAATAATATTGAAAATCGTCGCAAAGACGAATCCCGTCGGTTGTCCAAGTTAACGAAGGATAAAAATGAATTGGATCGAATGAAGAGGGAAATCAAAGCACGACTTATCGAGCAGGGTGTTCAAGAGCGGGAGAAAACCTTTAAATCCTACAGCAAACATCGAACAGAACTTGAAACTAAGCACAATGAAATTTTTCAACAATTGAAGGAGGAAAAGGATCAGGTAAATTAGTTCTTTATGATGTTAATTACATAGGTATGTAAGCAGTCAAGAACTTTTTGGTGCACTTACAATGCTCGTCATTTGATAAGCCACTGATATGGGATTGACGATCAGATATTTTGGTAGTGGTTAAAATTTTGTCTTTTCTTTTTTTGTGGCGAATTGAACAGATGTATCAGAAAATTGAGCTCGAGTTTCAAGAGCGACTTCAGAAATTCACAGAAGAAGAAGAGTTGCCAACACATTCCGGGATTCCTCATTCCAAGTAGAAAAGCTTCGGCCTTTAAGCAATAAGTCGACCTATAAAATAATTTTGTTAGTGCTACAACGTAAACGCGTGTGTATTGTATTGCTCCGTAGTTGTTACATTCTCTATGTTACATTGTACTAGGAAGAAAAGAAATTTGAACTCGGGTCTTGTCAGTGTCTATGTCTATCTAGCACAGTCCCGCCTACCTACATAAATAGTGCTGGTGCTATGAATGTTCAACCTAAAGACATTTTTACGAGGAGAAAGTACCTCGGTTTCACATTTACCGAATCATTCAAAGGTTTTTCGAGGCTGTCCCATTTGACATCTAGATCCACATCTCATTTACCCTCGCTTTATTATCTTTTGTGGAGATTTTGTATTCTGGATGTGTAATTGCACATAACCATTGAAATCATTCTTATTTCTAGTTCGTATTCTCAAGTTGTCGTGTGGAATTTTTATCTGGATTTGTGTCTCTGCCTCCCTTCTTTACTTTGCCTTTGGGTCAAGTAAACCTAATTTCAGTTTTGAATGTGTGTACCTACTCGCAGCGAAATCTTTATGTAACGACTTGGTCCTACTCATTTGTCAGTGTTGAGTCTTCCCTTGGTGTTAGGAAGGAGATTCGGAAAACCACTTGAAAATTGTGAAGTGATCCGAGGAGTTTGTCTTTGTCTTCGCGTGACCATTTTGTTCGATCAGAATCAGAGTCCGAGTGGAGCCACACTTGTAGCTTGTAAAATTGCGATATGAAAACATAAGTATATATTTATTCAAGTACAAAGCTACTACTTGAAGGTAAAGTAGGGAACTTAACTGCCAACTCCTGTCATTACACGACTCGTCAGCTTTCATTAGATTGGTCTTGATTGTTCATCCCGCAGTATTTAAAGGCTTCTTTGTATGTTAGTATGTTGTGTAAGCGCATAGAAGTAATAAATAATTACAAGAGTAGGTAATTATGTAATCATTATGTAGATGAGACAAACATTGCGGAGAATAGTGGTCAATTTCAATTCAATGTTTCTATTTCTATTTACACAGTTTGTGGGTTGCTATATACACACTTCCTTCAAACTTCCTAGGTACTAGTAATTATCTGCTCACAAAGGAAAAGGCAGTTGAATCTAATAATCTGTAGTTACATATTACAATTATTATTGTAATCTCCAGTTGAAATGAAATGACGGCAGATTATACTACGATGATGCATACTTTTGTAGTCAGGGAAATTAGATGGAGTAGGGACAATTAGGAAATCATGATTACTACGAAATAAAATGTACGCCAGTATTGTCGAATTGTCAAATCTGTAGGTAGCTAAGCTGTAAGCAGTAAATTCGTTGAATTTGGAGCGTGTGTTACAGACGTAGCAGTTGACGTAGTATGTATCATGTACAAATTATGTTAAATATTATAGACTCGTAATTGGTTGCGATTGCAATTCACTAAATTCACTTTCTGGTGCTGACTATATAATTATTATAATTAAATATTACACACTACAAACTGTCAACTACTGTCAACGTCAACCACAAGATAAGATTTTTCGAACGAGTCTGAAAGGCTGTGACGCACGCTAGCTTGTTATACTTACAATTACTATAATGATAGTTAACTAAACGAGGAAATTTATTATTTATACAATTTTAGAAAACAAGAACAGCAAAAGGGACACGCTCATTTAGCAATTAGAAAATACTAATATCTGTATGTATTTTGATAGCTGCTATTATTACCTATATTTACTATCTACATTGTCTACATACTACGTCTTCATTTCTTGAGCGTATTTGTATTGGTAGTTATTATCATCTAATGATAATTATTGTTACCTGTGCAAAAACCCTAGCGTGTAATAAACAAAACTAGGGCAAGTCGTAGAATTGGCGGAGTGTACCTATATAATTGATTGAGTATTGGAAACACTGAACCTAATATGATGGAGGTAAAGTGAGTGTAATTACACATATAGACAATTACTTATAGGTACTATTGTAGATACATGAGAAATGTGTATCTAAATAATCAATAATCAAAATGGGGGCAGCAAGGAAAAGAAATGTAATAATCTTTCATGAAACGAGATTGAATTTAAGAATACTAGTGGCTCTTCGAGACTATATAAAACAATCAATGAAAATCATTACTATTATTACAATTACTATTACAAATATTACTTGTTTAGTAAGAGTTAACTTATGTGTAATTAATTCTAGTAATTACACTATTATTGTTATTGTTAATCACGTATTCTGTACTGGGTGCAGAAATCTTTGAGTGAGATTGACTGTCGACTTAACATTGTAAGTTATTACAATAATTAGCTGGGTAATAATGTACGTCGCACATTGAACATTAGTTGTGACTTGAACAACACGTTCAGTCATTTAGTGTACATAGAATAACATATTAATTAATTGGAGTTCCATATGCAACATAGAGTAGGTAGTTAGGTTCCATAGTAATTTATTAGTGTTTGCTATCATGCTTGGTATGTGTAGAACGCTGAAGTAGTTTGTAGGAAAAAGGAGTAAGAACGTAAATAAATCTACGATTCCCCAATTATATGAAAACATATTATGCAGATATATTATAATTTTTGTTGTAATTCTAATTATGATTGCTGACTTGCGTTTGTTTTGAGATTTCAATATCCTTACCGAGGTATTATGATTATGATTGATCATGTTATAAATTGTAAAGATGGAATTAACGTGAGAATTCTGGCTCTTGATTAGAAATTGAAAGATATCTCGTCGACACTCAACGTTGATAGACTCAAATCAGTCATGCCATCGAATTTTAAATCAAGCAAAAAACTAGAAATATTTATGCGAGGCTGCTCGCGGCCTACCCTTAAAATTAAATACTAGAGTGAAAATTTAAAAGCATTCTTTAATTAGTCCACGTGTTAATTAGTTATCTTGTTAGTATGTTGATGATGATGATTATGGTGTGATTAAAAATTCTGAGAAAATTTAGTGGTAATAATTATAAATACCTTGTGCAAGGAATATGAATCATTCTGACTGCAAGTCAGTACCTATGTATTTATATATCAGGAAATCGGAACGAATTTTATAACTGTCAGATCATTGATGCGATACAGTTAGAAACTGTAAACTATGTCTCTCAGCCTCTCCTTTTCTTGCGTTATTACACCTTTGTTTCAAGTCCCAGAAATGATACCTATAGTTACGTATATGTACCTGGATACATGCGTAAATTACATATTTATCCTAGTGATCATTAGTTTACTATTATTAATTCATTAATTCCCCAACTTATTCTTGGTAATGTGAATCGAGTTAGAAATTTTTAGGAAAGGTTGTGTACCTATTTGAATAATGCATGCTAGTTCAATCAATAAATGGAAATGCCATACGTTTGTAAGTAATGTAGCGTTAATTATATTAGTTGTATTATAACCTAACCATACAATGGGGATGGTAAAGTGTCAACAAATTTCAAGTTACAAAATGTAAAAGTTACACAATAATTTTTTTGTTATTCAATGCTGAATCCTGCAGCGCACAGTTCTACTGTCTGTGTTATTACCTAGTTAGGCTTTTCGATTAGATTTACCTTATGCTAGTTTCGTTTAATTTTTACCTACTCCTGTTACTGGTGCTATCTTGGTAGCATCTGTATGTCAAGTAATTGATCAGTAGTTATTGTCTACTTAAGTAATTTTTTGTGCACAACTAAAAAGAACTTTTGCTGAGCTGAGCATGTAATATTCATATATGTATTCTTGTTCTTGTTCTAGTTCTTGCTAAAGCCATAAATACCTGTGATCCTTCCGTACGCAGGGAATAATAACCTTTTTGTTGTTTTTTTGTGCTGGTCCAAACAAATGGAAATGCTTTGTTTTGCACCAAATTATCCAAATCCGAAGGTATTATGTATTACTATGAATATAAATAATTATTAAACTAGATATACATTCGTCATTTACAAATAACTGTAGAAAGTGAACTGTTTCCTATTATTTACATGGGTTGTTCACTACTAATAACTTTTTTGCATATCCTTATAGTTTGTTACAATCAAAGTTTCATTATAATTCTACTATCGCTAATTATAAATTAGTTGCAACAATCACGAGACAATACCTAGCTTAGTTAGCTTGTTTGAAATAATTATGCTTAGGTATTCTACAATTTATCAAAACTCATTGTACAAATTACAGTAGCAGTTTTATTATTAACCTGTTTGTCACGACTTTAATTTGCGTATAATGTTCAACACAGCCGACAAATTACAACTCTCATTTTTGTTTTAAGCCATGATTGTGTTGCTCTA
>JAAXYX010000184.1:0-56313 GCA_036851915.1 Ptenothrix huangshanensis | reverse complement strand
TGATAATGACAGACTTACACTTAATAAAAGTAGAAAAAAAATTCGCGACTGGGAATTGTCTACTCGGACTACTTTCGTAACTTTCGTAATCTCATGCATAAACCTGAGTGCATAATCAGGAAAACAGGGAAAGATATGCAATTCAAGGGTAAGAAATTCTAGGGAAAAAACCGGTACATATCACTTGTATGTTGTTAACGAACATAGTGTTATTATACTCTGTACTGTTTAGAGGAAGCTAACATGACGTATTGTATTGCTGTCATGTTGTACTTTTACGAGTATGGTGTGACATCGAAAGTTAATTAATTACAGAGAGAAATACTTTATTCAAAATAAACCTGACATTGTCCTCCAACTTCTAACAATAGCCTACAGAGACTCATTGTAAGGATAAAAACGCTTTTGCTATATAACTTTTGCTATTGAAATGCTGCTGTCAACGTCAACAGTGGCCATAGTAATGAATTCCGTTATCTTTATTTAGCTACCGTTGAGTACTACCCTTCATTATATGCTACACTTCCTGCTACTCTCTCTATTTCTGTTCTGGACTGACGAAATGATTTTACTAAAGTTTTTTACATTATCATTTAAGAAAGTTAACATTCAATTTAAACTCAACTTACCATTTTCAACATACTGACCATCATAATTCAGGGATTTTTTAAAATATTGAATTAGATTTTCATATTTCCAACTTGGGTCATCAGTAATATTCGCCCAGTTGTCATAGTCATACGGATGTGATCGTACATACAGCATATAATTTAAATTGCTTGATCCTCCTAATGACTTCCCCCTAGGCCATTTGGATACCTAATTAATTGTTCGATATATATTTAGTTTCTTTTTTAGTATTTCTTCATTACAGATTTGATATTAGAGGCTAGACTAGAGTTGGCTTAAATAATCAGGTAAAATATAAATAGAAAAAAGATTCACGTAATAGTATCTCTGATTAGTAAATAACATTTTCACCGTCTCCTAACGATATAAGACAACTCCGGTCTAGCTTTACATTAAGAAAACCCGCTCAACAATACCCTTGATAACCGTGACGAATCCGTGTACTCACGGATTCTTACAGGAAAAACTTGGCTCAACGTGATATTTTCTAGTATTTTGGAAGTTATAACAACCTACCATTGCTGCGCACAATTTTATACTCCTGATAATATATAATTGGTATTTAATTATCGAAAATTTTGAAGACAATCCCTAACTTTTGCTCTTTGTGTAACAGTAATTGTACTACGTACTATACTGTGTAATAATGTACAATTCGTCTAGCTCATGACACCATCAAGCAAATAGAATAAATAATAAACGTTACAATATAAAGTTTTAGGAGTATCGCAGTCCCACCTACACAATTTACCACAAACCCACGCACTCACAATTAACCTTGCCCGTTAATATTACACGTTTATGTACAAACTATTTTGTTGATATAATACTGTAAAAGTGTGCCACAGATACATAATTTAGAATACAAACTTCGGTACTAATCACCTTTCATTTAAAGCTCATCTAGCTTGAGCTATATTGAATAGGAAAAACATTCTTGAAAATTTTGGCATTTTTTGGCCTTGAAATAGCTGTTTATTTTACAATAATCTTATATTAGTTATAACTTGTAGCACTAGAGTATCACAGATGAAGGCAGAGGCACGAATTTGAATTGGTAAAGTAATTCAAACGTAACGTCCTTAGCAGATACTGAAGGTTCAAACATACAAGTATTATTATTGTTATCCATATAAAAATTTTAAACACCATTTATGGAATCGGCTACCAATAGTCTCTGGATGCAAAAATCCTTTAGATGTTTTGCTTTCTAAATTTTCCTGGATAAAGTCTATCTAAACCAGAAAAACTGCCACTATAAGAGTACCACATGAACACCTTTCAGTCGACATGGCATTGTCTGGAACTCACGTGCTTCTCCGCTTGTCCAAAATGTGAATGCTGTTGTGGAACCGTTGTATACATCCAATCCACTTGTGGCTTATGCAGAAATTCTAGCGCAAAAGCCGGAACTCTTTGCATTGGCAATGGATCGCCACCCGCTTCCAGAAGTAATACTTTATTGTTTTGTGAAAGTCGGTTTGCTATGACGGCACCAGCAGAACCGCCTCCAACTATTTCAAATTGTACAGTGATGTGTAAACATACTTTGAATGTTTATAATTTGGTTGGTAGTTTGATAGTTACAATCTTTGTATACAGTAGATGTTTAAGGTTTGAGCTTACTTACCCACAATAAAATCAAAGCTATTTTCACTGTCCTCGAATTTACTCGACACGTAATCATAGTAGTAATAGTAATTACTTTGGATAGAAATTAAAAGTGTTATTGTAAAACTTAGTGGAATAAGAAACAATATATTCAAGTTAAACATTTTTGTTAATTGATTAATTGCTAAACGATGTGCATTGATGTAGTTGTTCCGTGCGTTTGCGAAACGAAATAATCCAATTATTGTTTTAAGTTAAATCGTGTAAATGTTGGTAAAAATTGAAACTTGAACTAATAATGTTTGATTGTTCAACTATACTTACAAAATCAATTATAACAATTCAGCTCCCAACACGCTCACTCGAGAGGTAGAGCTTCCATTCCACTGGTTACACACTTTTATTCCTTTATGATGCCACATGCTCACTCCTTTGTAATTACTTGAACTTGTAGCGTTGGACTACCACTCATCCTTATTTGCTTATTAGCAAGTGTGTTTCTTTTATCTATGTAGTCACGGAAGCAAGATTTGATTTTAATGTGGTGGGAGTGTAAATTTCTGCTGGGGTACAATGCAGCAATGTGAACTCATTTCCCGATAGTGATCCTAATGGTCTGGGCCGGCCTAAAAAATGTGGTCTAGTTCATGGTCTGGTCCGAATTTGGCCCGAGTTTGAACCGATGCTACCGCCCAGACCAGACTTTTTGGACCGATCTTTTATCAGGCTAAAAATGTTATTTTAAAATACTAGTAATGACGTTTTTTTTACATTTTCTCCAGAATTCGATACCTCAATGTGAAAACCTTGGCATTTTAAATGTTTTGCATGTGTATCTTGAAAGTTGAAAGTGATAGCGGCAACTCAAAGCACGGTCGAAATAATTCCTTCTGAATCCATCTGGGTCAAATGTAGGCCCAGTTCAGACAATTAAAATCGGATCAATGTGATCACTATTTCCTATACAGTTTGAAAAAGTATATTCTGGCGGGACACATTCAGCTGATATAGGTCATGTTTTTTAATTATTATTCCGAAGTCCCGACAACATTGATTGTTATGCTCTGGTCTAGTCCGGATTCGGTTTTTGGTCTTATTAAACCGTTCGTTGGAGTGTAACCGATCCAAACCGTTAACCGAATTCTATCCGATCCATTAGAATCCTTATATTAATTTGGATTCTCATACTGCTCAACGTTCAAGGACTCCATAGTATGGAATTTAATTGTGTTGCATTAGTAACAGAACTGAATATACAGTGCTAATTGAATTCATTCTTTGATTAGCAGCCAGGACAAGAAGAAAATAACGAGCTGAAAAAATTAAGTTGACGTCGTTGCGGATGCAGTGATGCAACAAGCAATGTTCAACACGGTCGTATCTAGTTCATGGATAGGTCTCGTGCACAGTCGGTGTAGGGATTGTTGGCGCAAGTTCCGGAGTTCCATGAAGTACTACCTTCCTATATCTCAATATACCTACACTTTTATGGCAAAATAATATCATGAATGAGGTGGTTTTCCTAGAATATTATAATGCAGTACTTATATGTATATGCTTCTTGTAATTACTCCAGTGTAATAAAAGTAAAAATTGTTACCTAACACGATTGTTTTGTTCTTCAGAATCAGAATGTGTTTCGTATAAATGCCAAGTTACTCCATGAAGACTAATTGAAGCCATAGTTATCCATACAGAAATAAATTACTAAGTGCGTAAATTATTGTTTTTTTTCACAGATTTTTAATATTTCAGGTCCAGTTGTACCTATGAACTTATCACAAATATAAATACATGTAGTATAAAATCTCAGTAAATTAAATAAACGTTAGTTTGTATAGTTTTAGATGAAACACGTAATTAAGTATCAAGTTCGTGAATTATTGTTGCTTTTAATGTCGTGTGGACACTTTAACGTAAAAGTGACTACAAATATTTAATTATTTCATTATATAAACTTACACCTACACTTCGAACGATATTTTTAAAATCAATTATACATATGGCAGATTTTCTGACCAGTATTTAAGTGAACACCATTTTGAGTTGACTTTGTTTTTTTGAAATTGTTAATAACCGTCAACAGTAGACTAGAAATGAATGCCATTGATAAAATGAGTTAAAACCCATAAAGCAGAGTAGATAATTGAAATTAAGTAGGTATACAAATCACGAGAAGAACACTACATTACTTAATTTAGTAAACATTAATGAAATTCTATGTATTACAATTATATGTACTGACAAACATGTACCGTTTAAATGCATACATCAAGTTATTATAGCAGCACATATTAGCATTATAAGTATTTGTTTCATTTGATCAACATGGACGTTTTTATAGCAGCGGAGAAGTGAATATTCAAATATTTTGAACTTTAATTACATAGTATGTATTTTTCGAACACGTATGAAAACTCATGATGACCATTGATAAGGCAAAATTCAAAATTGCTGATTGTTGACTTTTTATATTTCATGCAGAATTTCGTCCAGTTGAATGGCTACAGTGGAAAAACTAGGTCGATTTGTGGGGCAAGTATCCCAGCATTTATTCAAAAGTCCTACAAGTTTGCTGGGTATCAATTCAGTCATTTCGCAAGCATTCCAAATTGACTCTTTTCTTTCGAGACAATCAATAATTCCTTGATTACTTTCACGTTCAAATGGGATCGGAGCCTGATTGATGACTTCCCAGACGAAAACAGCGAATGCCCAAACATCCGATTTGGTCGAGTAGTCATCGTCAAAGAGAGCCTCTGGAGGAAGCCAGCGGAGGGGAATTACCTATTTTTCCAAATTCAGAGTAATCCGTCAATATAAATCTTCTAAAACTTCCTCAAGTCTTAGGAGTAATATTAAATTAGGTAATTTGTGTAGTCTAACCTGATTTCTATAGTTATAGTACTCATTCGAATACGTATCTTTGGATAGGTTTGGGTTGGAAATTTTAATTCTGAGTCCAGATGATATTAAGCAGTTGCGAGTGGCCAAGTCTTTGTGAACGAAACGATTATTGGATAAGTGTTCCATGCCCAACGCAACCTGAATCCACAAGGACAGAAAAAGCAGCTTTATTAATAATTTTAATTTTTACATTTTGTGAATTTCTAATTTTTCGTCCTTTTTTTGAAATAGTACTACCTGTGATACAACTTGAATGATTTGAGACATTGTGAGTGTCGGTGGTGTGGGAACCTTGCGAATGCTTTGTTGTCTTGTAGCTAGAAGGAATTGTTTCAGATCCCCCTGTCAAAGAGTATCAAAATCGTTTACGTGTACAATTTGTAAGCCAGTTCATAACATAATTATGAGCAAATAGTTAGGTAATGCTAATGTATCACTGTATTTATAATGAAACAGCGTAAACAAATATAAGTTGTACTGAACTCACCCAGTCACTGTATTCCATGATCATATAGTGCGGATCCATATCTCGACACAATTTAACAACAGGATTTATGTTATCGTGGTTCAATTTATAATACATATCGATCTCTCGTTTAAAATTAAATAAAGCAGTTTCATCTCTGGTCTGAAGTGACTTGACCATGACTAAAGTTTCAGCCTCATTATCTTTAAGTTTTTTTGCCTTTGCCAAGAAAACTTCGCCGAATTCTCCATGGCCTAGAGAGAAAATCATTTATTTACAGAAGACTCACTTTTTATTGTATTTAAAAATTGTCAACAGTCATGACCAAAAACTCACCCAAAAGCATTACAAACTGTAGGTTTTGACGAGGATAGGAGATTTTGTCATATCCACTCGAACATGATCTCTTCGAGTGCTGAGATATTTGGGACCTATGACTCGCAACAGAGGCTGTGGCTGAAGCAGCTCGTCCATTACCTACTGAACTGTGTGTTGACTTGGCTGTTTCTCCTTCGCTTTTCACGCTATCACTGATTTAGAAAATACAATAATTTGTGTGAAATAAAACAGGCAAGTACAGGCTATATTAATGGATATGAATATTAATGACACAATTTGTAGTTTTAATATTATACCCCGAACTCGGTTTTTTATGTTTTCCATTTTGAAGTAAGGGTCCTCCAGAACTACCATTGTTCAACGGACCTGCTTCCTTCATTTCAGCGTCTCCATTTTCTTTGTGGCCTATATCATGAAAGGTGGGAGAAAAAAATCAGTATGGACGAAAATATATGGAAGTTTTTCATGAACAATTTTTCAACATAAATTCACATTTTGATATTTTTGAAGTGAAGATTTTAACATTAAAAGTTCTATTTGTTCAAAACTTTTTAAAATTTTATAAAGCTTTGAAACCGGGGATGAAAGTCTAAGATTCCTGACTGAGATATAAAAAGCAGAGGACGGATGCGCGTAAAATCACAATCCTCATTAACACAGGCTAACAACTTTATGCGCTTCATTTTATCAGTTTACTGACTTCCAGAGAATTGCACATTGGGTATGAAGAGAATGACAATAGAATGCTTTATCTGGCATTGTGGGAATCCTAGACGAGGTTTACTCATCTGGTCAAAATTTATAGATGATAATAATATTTCTGATTGTAAACTTTATGACGACCATGTGAATACTGAGTAAAATTCCCAGAGAAAATTAATAAAGTTGGTCCAACTGGATCACGTTACCCCAATGGATATTTCTAAGAAGTAGATTGAGTACTCCAGAAACTATATAGACAAGGAATTCTTTGGCGAGAGAATATGGTGTTAGAGCTTGGAGGACAATAAAAGAAGGATAGTAAAGCTGATCGTAAAACTATGAATTGTTATCGAGTCTGTCTACTGCGTCTACTTCACGACAGACCATCTTTATGAGTCTAAATTATGTCTTTACCGCAGTAATATGAGTACGTAATATGGTTCCATTTTCAATTTTATCAAAAGTTGTATGAAAGGATCAGCTGGAATTTTGTATTCGGGGAAATAAAAGTGCGAAAATATTTGGGAGTTTTGGTACACGTACTTTCTGCGATGTAGGCATGTTTTCTCTGAAGCTGCCTATAACGACACCAGAGCATGAGTCCAATGACAAGAAGCATGTAGCCTGTTGCCACACTCAGCGTTATGGAAACGGTCCGTGTCATCAAATTCCCTTCTTCAATCGACTCCGAGATGAATTGGTCATTTGCTGTAATAGAATGAAGAAAAGAAATTTGAAATTGACATGCCTCCTGCACTCTCTAGGTTTGTGTCGCTGTTTCTGTCTTGTGTCTCATGTCAGTGTCTCCTACATTATGTTCACATGTGTAGGCAAGAGCCTTCACAATTCACATGTTTGTTGCAGGTTACGGCGAATGTACTGAAAATGAAAACCAAGCGTACATTTAACAACAAGACGAACTTCTTCTCTCTTGAACCCTCCACTATTTCCAGCTGTGCATCCATACAAACCATGATCATCCCTCGTAACTTTGCTCACAACCAACGAACCATTCTCCAGAACATGGAACCTGCAATTCAAAAATTCAGCTCTCTTATTTACGATTTATCCGGTTTTTTTTTGTGTCCAGCTACTTTTATTTTCGTTAAAAAGGCTGAAATACTATGGAAGACATCGGAATCGGAAGATAATGGCTTAATGTGTTGATTCGTTGCACTGCCAAAAAAGAGTTAAGTAAAGTGAGCAAACGAGAGAATAAGGGCTGGCAGACATTTCTGCTTCTGCAAACTGAAGATAGCACAAAAAACTAAATGACTTTCAACAGCTGATTGCAGTCGATCCCCCTAGTTGTAGATATTTAGCTCGACCCTTGTACCCTACTCGGAACATACCGTTTGTGGTCAAATCCATTAAGGATTTTTTCTTTATCCCATTGGATCGTAGGCTTGGGGTCTCCTTGTGCTTGACAGTCTATCATGACTGGCTGGCCTTCGATTGCGTCAGTTGGATTCCGTGGAGAGACAATAAATTTTGGGGGTACTATAGAATTATTATAAAATCAAATTAGTTTTCGATAATTTTGTTAGCTTACTTCTGACATAAGGTCTCATAAAAAATTCATACCTATGACTTCAACTTTGATGGAGGAATTAATGACTCCTTGTGCATTCGAAGCAACGCAAATATACCTTCCAGCATCGGATTGACCAACTGTTGGGAAATGTAATGTCCCATTAACGTCGATAAGATGCCCTGGTAGCTGAAACAGTGGTTCGTTCTCCTGCATTTTCAAAGGGAATCAAGTAAAAACTGTTTAAAGCGGTGAATCTAACACCGGAGCATTATCACAGCAGCATAGTGTCCTTGTTCAAAACAAACTTCTTTACAAAATCAGATTTACCTTTGGTTTGAGCCAACGCACAATTGGAGTTGGATTTCCATGGGCCTTACAGTGTATTTTAGAGTTTGAACCAAGTTCCAATTTCCGGTCAATTGGTTTTGGTTGAAATTTCAGTTTTTCTGTACAACACAAAATCGTAAGTGTAGACTTTAAAAATGAAAGACCTCTCGCAATCACTGTTTTTGAGTCTCTCAGTGTCATGAAAGCGAAAGAGAGAAAGAGAGAGAGAGAGGGACAGACGAAAGGAAACAAATCAAATTAAATTACATTTCCATGTAATGCTCGGATATATCAGTCGAGTTGAAAGTTTAAGTGTAGGTTGATTTTAAGATGTGAAAGGATGGGAGATAAAAAAAACTTTGGTAAAGGAAGTTGAAAATCAAGGAAACCTGTCACGAATAGCTGAGCTGGCCTAGAGTGGACTCGAGGAAATCCTGGAGTGATTATTTCGCACGTGTAGTCTCCAGCATCTGTCAACCCGACTGGCTTGATTACTAGTGTACTATTCTGCAGTCCACGCTGAATTCTCCCTGAGTCATCCGGCTCATTCCTACGTGGAATCACCAATCCATTTCTTAGCCAACGGACTTTGGATAAATCTCCAGTTTTAAATAGACAAGTGAAGACGGCACTTTCACCCTCATCCACAATTGCCGACTTTGGGGGAGTTTGAATACTGGGTTGAGCTAAAAGTTTTCCCAGGAAAAAAATAATTTATTTTTATTATCATTTCTCTGTTCTTCCCCCTCTTCATCTGCGTTCACACACACACACACTGAGGCACACATATTCTACAGTACCCCCAGAACAGCGGTGGAGAACGGTGGAGAAGATGGAACTTGACTCAGTCACACACAACACGAGTAGCTTCGCCAGAGAACCAGAACGGGAACCAGGGCGGTTGCATTAGTTGCATACAGCATTCAAACCTAGATAGTTGCTGTTACTAGCCGTTTGCTTGCCTTTGCTTTTGGTTTTGCGTTTGCCTCGGTTGCATGCATGCAGTCGTTCCCGTTCTACCCTAGGCCACATCTGATATCAAGATGAAAGATATAGCTTGAGCCCAAATCGTCTGAGCCATGATATTTAATGGAGAATAGGGGCATAGAAAAGATATAGGGAAAATGGGGGAAGTAGAAAATGTCAACCCTCAAGCATACAGACGAAAAAACTTCACACACACAACCCAAGCCCAAGCAAAAGCACACATACACAGGGTTTTGCGTTTATTTTCACTTTTGGCCCATTAAGACAGAAAATCCCGGTATACGCAATTGCCTTCCCTTCCTTGAGTCGTAAAATTGCACACAACGTAAACTATTTTCCCCTATTTCTATTTTTACTGGGTTCTTTAACGTTCCAGTCGCTTTTGCTAACACATTTTCACTCTCTCATTCACTTTAAAACTCACAGATTTACCTGACTACCTATTTATTTAGAACGTCATTCAGCTATTTTTCATTTTAATAATTCCGAACCGAAGGCAAGCACATGAGTAAGTGAGTGAGTGAATGAGTGAGCCACCGTGGTCGTGGTTGGTGGTGCATTGGTCTTATTTAGACAATGCAGTCTATGAGGCATCAGTACCCGAGCCAGACTACCTACCTAAACAAGTCCCTCTGTTTAAGCACATTCACTACGCACTACGCTTTTACGCTTTCTGACAAGGCCTGGTCTGGCTTACTTGTAATGATGACTTGGACAATTATTCTAGAGCTGCCACCCAAATTCTCCGCAATGCATGAGTACTTCCCAGCTTGATCTCTCTGGATATTCTCAATGATCAATGCAGCGGAATCCTGAGTGAACACGTTTGTTTCTCTCTGGTTCTTCTCTCCCAGTCGTTTCCCATGTGGATCTTCCCAGTAAATTAACGGAATTGGGTAGCCATTGGGTTTTCTACACCGAATTTCTACCCGACTCTTTTCACGGACTCCTAATTTCCCATCCGGTGTGAGTTGTTCGGGAGCGTCTAATGCTGATATTGTCATTTCGTCTAGAGCTAGATTCAGAGTTTTCATTTCATTCAATTCAACCTCGTACCTTCAACGTTCCACATCGCATCGAATTTGGCAGCTAAATGCCTCACAATTTTCCATACAACAAGTTTATTGTGGTTCATCTCAATGCAAAAGATTTATTCAATGAGAAATCCCTCTGTACCGAGGTAGGTAAGTAATGTTTTGTAAACATGTATGTGTTTCTGCCCGTAATAATACTGACAGTGCTGTGGCATCATGATTTCACAAGAAATAAAAAGGAAACTTACCAGCAATTTTCAGGTTTGTGGTGTAAGTTTGAGTGTTTTGAGAAAAGGCGATAAAGCTTCCGACGCACTTGTACATTCCTGTGTCTGACATTTCAATTTTATCGATCTGCAGTGTTCCATTAGGATAGACTGTGTGCCTAGAAATTTAAATCAACACATTTAGAAAGTAGCCGTCTCCATGTACATACAAACATGAGCATCATCATCAACATCCGCATCAACATCGACATTAACATCAATACCACATTGCATAGCAAAGGAAGAGAAAAGCACAGAAAAAAAGCAGAGGGAAAAAGAGGGGAATGAAAGTATAAGAAAAAAAGAAAGAAAACAACAACGGGATGGAATGGAAAAATGGAATGGAATGGAACTGGCGCTTCTGCATTCTTCTCCTAATTGAACTGAGTCAACTGAGACGATGAATCTCTAAAGAAATGGGGACGCTAAATAGCCACAAGTTAATCTAATAAAGAAAATTTTCGATAGGAAATAATAGTTGGATTACGACAGAGAAGACGAGACGAGAAGACGGAGGAAGAAGATATCATCATCAGCTAATTTGTGATGGGTGACACAGCTTGATGATAATATATCCTAGTATTAAGTTTGATAACCAAAAGTCTTATTTGTATGTATGAGGGAGCTGACGATGAGATCAAGATCAAATAATCGTTTACTTCCCGGACCTTATTTTCACGATCACGATACCTATCCTCACGTTCTTAACATGTCTACACAGTCAGCAGTATAATACTGTCTACAACCCACAGTCTACTAGCCTCTATCTCGGCTCCACTCTTTTACTTGCATTACCATTACTTTTTCACTATTTATGGGCAACGACTCCACACATATTCGTCTTCATGTAAAAGTAGTTTCAGAAAATCGAATTTTGAACATTTCAAATCCTGGTACAAAACTCCGCTTTAAATCAAGAAGCGTAGGGTAATTTGGCATAAGAATGACTTTTATTCCATAAAATGTGCCAATATAAATTCCCCCGGCAAAAACATGCTCGAATTGTCTTTGTCGCCCTTTTCTTCCTTACCTTTCAATAAAATTGTAATTTATTAGCAAATCTGATGCATTGCTCACACTTAGGAAAGGATGAAAATATTCGGAATTAGGCAAGTAGGAATGGGAAAATTTCTACCAAAATGACTAAAACCAAGAGTTGTAAGTAGTAACAGTAACCTTGAAAGTTGATCTAAATACATTAAAGAGTGCAAGGAATCCAGATACTGACAAACAGAAAAAATGAGCGTTCAAAGCAACACAGAAACACGAAGGAAGCAGGGGAAGACAAATGGTCAAAAAAATTAAGCAAGTGAAAATTGAAGAGTTTTCTACGTGAACACGAGACTAAACACATGGAAGGTTGAGATACACACACACACCGATACAGGACATGTATGAATGGATCTACAGTACAGATATAAATGGTGTGTAGGAGGTGATAGGGAAAAACCCCTGGAGATGATTTTTACTGGAAAAAAAAGAACCCAGGGACAAAATTTTTCTCTCTGTTCCAAAATGTGGGCAAGAAAGATATTGGCTTCATAACTCAATCAAGAAAGACTCGGACTTTTTTTTGTCACGATCTTTGTCAGTAGTATTTTGGAGGAAACGTGTGAAGATGTTCTATAAGAATAAGAATAGGTCTAAGGTGGTTATACTGCTTGGTATAGTTACGTTAGTGTATGTACGTACACCACACACCTACCTACATTCGGAGGAATTATATAGGGATAAAGGAGCTTTATGCGTGCTTCAACATGCATGTGCGAGGTGCGTGTGTATGTGTGAGAAAAACCGTGACAAATGTACTAAATTGGGGGGAAAGCTTTAATAAAACTTCCAATATATATTCTATCCGTAAAAATGATCATCCTCATCTATCTATGTATGTGTTTTCATCGTATCTACCGACTGAAATAAACTCGGAAGTCAAAGTCAAGTAAAAAGGGAGAGCTCATTTAATATTCACGCACAAAGTTGGTAATCTATTTTTTCCCAACCAAATCCCATAATCCCAATAATCCTATCATTCATTCTTCATCTATTCCGAATTAACTCCTGTTAGCGAGTTAGATTTAATTTTTGCATTATAATTTCATCAACTTTCTACTTTTCTCCTTCATCCTACTAAATTCACCACCGCATGCTCTGCTAATTTTCTTTTATTTCTCTAGCAATTTTATTTTGAATTTGAATTTTCTACTGTAACCTTAGCCTAAATGCAAACAACCTGCCTTAAATAAGAACAATTTATAAAGCAACAACAGTGGTAGTGATACGGTCCAAGTTCTTGAGATTAATGATTGCCCACTATCAAGAAATAATTAATTTACTATTTACGAGTCACTGTTTCGATTCTAATGATGAATATGAGCATCGTAAAGTTAAACACGTACTTTTCAATTATTATAACTAACTTGAAGAATTCATATTCATGGAATATTGATTATTAAAATTTTAATCCAGTAGAATATCAAACAGAAGACTGTAATAACGTCGGAGCGTTAGGAGTAGTGCGTAGAAGCAGTAGACTCAGGCCAGTGCTCCACAGTCTAAAGAAATTCCCCTGCTCCCAAAAGTCATCAGAAATACAATTCCGCTTACACAACTGAAAACCATGTAGATGTAGGCAGGAAGAAGAAGGAGATGCCGGCAGTAGGCAGTCTTTCATGGTTTGGGGAGCGCAAAGATCGTTTCGTTTCATGTGAGTCTACCTGCGTTGATAGTTCATGTACTCACTACAGTACACATGCACCATTTCTGGCCCTTTGAAAATTATAAATTGACGCATGGATAATTTTTGAGCCATTTTATTTAAATAGATCAGATATGAGTGTGTTTTAGCTGTATTTTTAACATTAACTAAAACAGTGAATATTATAACTACAGCTACAACTTATAACTCTTGAGCGACCCGAGCGACCGAATTACCTACCAATACCTCATTTGAAGAATGTCGGCAATTTTTAAAAACCTGATCGCGAGCGGTAGTGGGACGAGAGTTTGAAAGGAAAGGAGAAATGAAGGAAAATGAGTGGAGGTACATACAAACTCCATCAAAGTAAAATACAAATTGTTTATGTTTTTTGTCAGTTTGTTTACACGGTACGTGTACGGTGGACTATCTAGCTGTTTATTTAGAACAAAAAGTAAAGTCTCCACTCTAACTTCAATGTTTTCTGTTTGTGTGTCTAAAGTCTTTGGAGAAGATCAGAGTCAAAGAAAGAAAGAAAGAGAGAGAGCGAGAGTGAGAGAGTGAGAGAGACAAGAGAGAGCAAAAGAGAGAGAGAGACTCAGACTCAGAAAAGGACATCTAAGAAGAAAGAGCTTTTTATTTTGATCATCTCATCCAATATCTTTTCTCCATGCTCGTCTAAGAACGTACAAAGTACAAGCGAATCACAGTTCGTGCTTTGATTTACAAATGAAGTCTATCCTCACTCGGTTGCCTTTGCAATGTCCTTGTGTGAGGCTGATGCTGATATACAGGATGAGAATATTATTTTCTACGTGTTTGCAGTCTACACTGCACTGTACCCTACACACTCCTTTGAAACAAGTCCTAGCCAGGAACAAAACCAGAACCAGAATTCATACTACCAGCACAAAACACCAACTAACAACCATCTCCAGAACCGTCATACGTAGGTACATGCGATGCAATGCAACACATTTTACCCGCATCTTCCAATGAATTTTTCCGAATTTTTATGTGCTCGTTCTTCGTTCAGATTTGAAATAATGCTCTCACCATTTCACCGGTCGTTATTTCTCACTCTTATATACTTTTACCACAGGAGTTTTTAATTCAAAAATTTTGTCTTCCTTTTCCCTCCCGAAACCATTCTGAATTCTGAATACCTACCTACATATATTCCTTTTTATGGAAAACTATATACTTAAAGCAGAGAATTTTTAGACAAAGGAAATGCATAGAGTGATAAAAATAATACAAAATCGATAGTACAACAGCAGAAAGCAAAAACTTTTCAGACTTTTCTTACCTGGATGAATTCTTCACCAGTCGGTCGTTATAAAAGTACCACTGGACAGTGACATTCGGCTCAAAAACACAGTGAAATTGTACTAGAGCATTTGCTTTCGCCACTACGTTCTCTGGTCCAGTAATCAACTGTGGAACCGCTTCATCTGCTCATAAAACAAAGTTCATCCATGTTCTCAATGTTATTATCATAGTTACCAGTTACTACAATGTACGGATGCGATCCAAATTCAAAGATGTCAAAGATGTCTGGGACAAAATGTAAGCTATGAGATTGTTCACTAGATTTCTAGCTGAAATGGGATTCAAAACATATGTAACGTACCGTGAACAATAAGATGAAAACTTCCGTCAGAATCAGCAACGCCAGCATCATTACTTGCTTTGCATGTATAAGATCCGTTCTCATCAGCAAGGACATTTTTCAAATGTAGTAATTTCCCGTCTCGAACTTTCCCATTGGAGATCAGTAGCTCGCCATTTCTAGGTAACCATAAAATAATTCAAACGAGGTGAACACAGTAAACCAAAAGACCTGTAGCGTAACTATGCGTATTTCATGTAGGCCTAGACCTACAAACGATTTTTAAAAATACACTCCCTTTTTTAGGATTTAGACGAAGCACCGAAAAGACGCATTTAAAAAAAATATTTACACGCAAGAGACGCAGTTTTTTTAAACATTTACACGAAAGAGACGCAGTTTTGTAGAATATACACGGAAAGGGCTCAATTTTTTGTATAATTGACACTAGATAATAAGCAGTTTTTTTTAAATATTACACTGGATGAGATCAAGCTTTTTCAAAAATCCTATGGGCGCTACTGCGAATAAGACGTAACAAGTGCTTTGCACATGAACTATACACCGAATTTTGAACAGATCAGCTAAAATCTAGAAAAAAGAGCTAACAGTTGTATAACTAAAGGAAAGCAAGGCTCAGTCAAAATACAAAATTTACAGTTAGTAACAAAGGATCAGAATTACCGAAACCATTGGAAAGTTATGTGTGTGGTTCCATCCACTTGACATTTGAGAATAACGTCATCACCCGGTTGGATTTGAATATCTGCCGCCTTTTCAGAGGACGAATAATGGACTGAAGTGTATGGGCTTATCCCTACAGTAGAAAATACAAGGCAAATAAAGTCATTATTAATAAACTGAAAGGCTGAAAGTAAGTCAAAAATAAATATGTGGAATTCGCAGGAATTAAATATTTATGGGGAGGTAGGTTTGACATGTAAGAAGTAGCATGTACAAGTGATGGGATGAGATTGATCTGAACCTGAAGCTACATGTCGACATACACAATCGGAACTTGTCTCACTCTACAATGAAATCCCATTGAAACATTCAACGACACTTTATTCGGGTGGAAAGTTGACAAGTTGTTTGGGAAAGCTAGGGAAGCAGTTGCAATTTGTAATGTGTTGGTTATCCGTGCATCTCTGCATCTATGCATCCACTTGTCAGTTTGTCTTTGTCATAAGCTGCATCTGATTAATTCGAAGGAGCACGATGAACAAGGACGTGAAAGTTATTTAGAGTTTACGACTTGAACAGAGGAATTAATTATGCATGGGCACATATACATAAATACTAAATACAACATTCCACATTTGCCTCGAAAATCGGATTTTTCCTCGCCTTCCAAACTAACTGGATGCATTATGCGTTGAAAAGGCGTTGAAGACATGAAACAGGCTGAAGTGAAGGAAAAGACTGACTGAAATTTCAGTGTTTCAGTTTAGAATGTTTTTAGCACTAGGCAGGAGAATGAAGCGAGAGCGTGAAAGTAGCTTTTCGTGATGGTGCGTGTAATGAGAAAATCTTTGGGGTAAAGAGAACAATAAAATAAGAGGCTATCATGCTTTCCCAACCTCCCTTGCATTACTGTATTAAATGAGTCGTTTTTACGACTCTCTGCCTCTGCCTTTCCTATCCCTCTCGCTGAGTCCGGCTCCAGTTCCAGTTCCAGCTCCGGCTCCGACTCCGACTCCGACTTCCCCTCTCTCCTTCCACTTCCACTTCCACTTCCATCCCACTGCCATATCCCGACATCCCCATCCATATCCACACAGTCCTGAAACTGAAACTACAAACTACGGAGTGGAATCAGTAAATGACACATGGTCTTCATATATAAATCCACAGACACACTCACACACGCAGATGTATTAAACAGATCTCGAGTCTCTCTACTTTGGAATACATCGATGGATATAAATGTACCGAGGCACTTGTATCTACTCCTCGCAACTCTCACTTCCCCGTCTAAACGGAAAACACAAGTACAAGTGGGTATACATGACATGACAAACCTACCAACGACAAATACAGACACATACAGTAGAGACTAGGACTTCACAGACGGGGATACACACACAAAGCAGTTTTCATCCCAACAAACTGTTTACGTTATTCCACAATTTTATGACTCCAAGTTCAACAGACCTTCCGAGCATTATCCGGAGTCTGGACTGGTTCTGAGGTTTAACCACTCGGTTTCAACATGACATTCACCCCAAGATGCGTAATCTTTGTCTGCCGTACACAGAACGCAACACGACCCGAAACAACTCAAGAGAACACAACCTTCGTAAGTACCTATACTATGTACCTATCCCATGCATTTTATCCTCACATTCCTCAGACAGCTGGCTTACATTGTCTCAAATCTCAAAAATTAAAATCTATGCACCTACTATACACAAGAATACACTCTGTACTCCCTACTAGACAACCAATAACGCACGCACAATACATTCCCCAAAATATCAAATCTAATAGTACTAGTATGTCAACCAATGCCAGGTTACTCAGACAGCCGCTCTGCTATTATTAATGGAAAAATACGCTCATAAATCACAAACTTAAATAGCTACATGACTCACATTCAATATTTGAATCAAACTTTCCTCGGCTCGTAGAACATTGAGTGCAAGCCAAGATTTAAGGCTTACGATTTTTCAAGCCTTGTGTAATTCAATGTAAAAACCAAAATAAGTATTGGAATAAGCACCTACTGCTCCAACAACTTTTAAGCGGGTGCGTCGGTTCCTCCGTGAAAGCATTCATGTAAATAAGTATACACACCTTTCTAGTTTAATTTAGTATTCCATCACGTTCATCCATACACACTAATGATGCATAATAATGATATCTGCGCGTTCGGCTATCCAGTTGCTCGATCGGAAGTCAAAGTCAAGTTAGTAAAGTTGTACCGGAGAAAAATCGTAAATGCCTCATGTCCGTACGGAATGATATCAAGGATGGAATTGGAACCTTCGGTTGAATGAACGTTGAATGTGGGAATCACACAATTTGGAATTTTGCTATTACGTACACTTGACTTTTAGTAGTCAGGGGAAGACACCCAAAGAAAATTGCATGAGAGAAGAGCAGGAGAAGCAGACGTATAGAGGCAGAATCAGAAGCAGAAGCAGAGAGCAACCAGCTTGACTGTTATGTGAAGATTAGTGAAGAAAAGAGGAGAGAGAAAGGAAAAGATGCGAATGTCAGATCAGATCGGATATTCAAATTCAGGGATTCTTTTTTTCTCCAGACTTTGGGAGAGTAAAAACACCAACAGAATACTAAATAATTTTTTCACATACGGACATTTTCTTCTTCACTTATACTCTCTGTCTCGACTTCTTCTCCACTCCGCTCTTTCTTCTTCCACTCTCTACTCTCCTGTCACTACTACCATACTTCCATGTAACACACACATGCAGTGGACAGACAGACATGACATGATGCAAAAAGAAGGAAACCCTATCCCCGTACGGCAAACGCAACGCAGTGGTAGCGGCAACCAATTTCACAATCTTCACAATCACCATTACATTGCTTCTTTCTTCTTCTACATGTGCTTAACTATCCCACGACTCGTACCACACTACAACCTACTCAATATATCTCAAGCCTCCGATGTACAAGATGCATATCACCGAGTTTCTGAACACATACAGATACCACCGACTCCCGATACGTTCATGCTGGTAGGGAAATATCATACGACTGCTCTTTTACTCTGACTCAGACTTCAGACCAAGACTCTTCCTATGAGCACGGACATTTCCTTGGCAAGTGTGCACATGTACTCCTGCTTTCCTGGCTTCCTGGTTTGAAATTTTCCTATTTCCCTCTCCTCGTATTTCCTATATTCGTATATCGTGTTTTGGCATTTCGGTGTTTTTGTTGAGAGCCTATTCCCTCAAAACTTTGTTGTCCCTATTTATGTACGCGTAATGATAGTCAAGTATGAAGATGACGATACTTGTAGTTTGTGTGGCAAGAGAAAACTTGAATAAATGGTTACTGCTTCACATATGCACTACATAGTCCGAGTAGAAAGGAGCAATCGCAGCAGTAGTCAAGTGAGAATATGTGAAGTAGACACCGGATTCGGATCACAGGATATGGTAGTAAAATAGTAAAAGTTAAAGAGACTGAGTTTATACATGGTTGTTCCATCAAAATTCAAGCCCTCCTGAAGTGCCCCATTGGATTTTATTGCATATGAGTTGTTTCCCTGAAAAAAACTTATCTGACATCAACAAAAGCTTCATGTCTCTGTTTTATGACTTTTAGATGTGTCATAAATGGGAAGACATGTGTGTATGTGCGTAGATGCGTAGATGGTCTTGATGGATATGCAAGGTTACAATTGAGTACTGAACATGTGCCTCTCACTAGACTCCTATCAGTAGTAGTGAGAGCATGGTGTGCGTCTTGCATGTTAAAAGCAAAAAAAAATCGATTCATCATCATCACCAATTTCTTGTCTGGTATGTATCATACTTATCTCGGGATATAGATCATCTATACATATATCTGTAGTAATATAGATGTGTATGTATACTGGTGTGAGAGTTGATGTGGAGCTAAATACTTATTCCTAGTCGGGTCAGATCAGATAATAAAGTTTTGTACAAGTACACACAGACTTTATGGCCCAATAGGTACATGGCAGTGGAAGTGGGACTACAACTACAAATGATATGTTTTGTTTCTTAATCTACGAGCAAGTTCGTTTCACATTCGATTGGCTCTGTTCGTTTGGTTTGGTTTTGTTTGGATTTGGTGGGTTATGGATGATGGAGGCATACTGGGTGCATACTTACATATTATGTACATGTAGGATTTATATGGAAAGACTGAACACGAAGAATAACATAGACATGAAAATGGGAAACTTACATATGAAGTTGATTACTTGAGGCTCGCTTACAACTGTCAATCCCGTTATCGCATTGGTGGCAACACACGTGAAATTGCCCGTATCACGTTCTCGCAGAGCAGGTGAGATGAACAAATTGAATCCGACTTGATGTCTTCTCGTTGTATTTCCTAATTGGTTTCCATTCAGTTGCCACGAGTACTTTGCATGGTTTGGAATGGAAGCTGAAACTGGACAACGCAGCATCACATTCTCCTCTCCTTCCATCACGCTCAGTGTTAGCTTGTCACCATTTCCCGGACTCAACTGCGATGGAGACGATGCCTTCGCCTCGGCAATCACTGAAGTGGTGGCTAAGGTGTTCATTCATTCATTCACAAAGATAATGCAATTTAGTATTAGAGAACCCACACTAGGAAAATCGTAGAATAAGGCTCGCCCGAAGTAGCGGCAAGTTCATTGCATATCGATATTAGGTAAGCAATACAATTCCGATTACCTACCTACTTCTTACCTTTAGCAAACTTGGCTGACTCTCGTTTCCAAATACATACGGTATTTGTGAGTTTGTGAGTGCAATGCAGTAAGCTGCAGTATGTAGTAAGTAATTACCTATATGCTATTACAGTGTTTGTATACATACACGTAATTATAATCCATAATCTCCACTCCAGTAAAGTTAAGTAATGGAAACTGGAAAGGTCTTGTTAGTATGTACACTTAACTAGGTAGCAATGCTTAGGGTTGGAAGGAGGATAAAATGCAAATAATAATTTCCTTGTAGTGCGACACGCCAGATTTTTATGGCGAGCATTTTTCCCTTTCCTCATTTTCATTTTCGTTTTCATTTTCTAAATCTTGCAATTCAAACACGGACGAATCGTGGGGATGGTTGGTTCTATTTTCCCACTTTTACCCCAAGCCCTATCATGGAATATCGTCGGAAAAGTCATTCATTGGAGTTATTTGAAGTTTTTAAGTAGAACCCCTTAGTAATCATGTTGAGTCTGAAGTGGAGAGGGGGATGTTGGGATGTTTGGATGTTTGTGACCGTAAAAACACAAGTAAATCTGAATGGGAGCTTTCACTATGGATCTGGAGAGATGGGGAATGGAGAGGACTTGAACAATACTGCCCATCAAATGGATGAAAATTATCCTTTGTTTTTATCAAAGGAGTACTTACAACGGACGGAGACTGCGACTACTTTTCTACCTAATGCTTACATACGACGACAAGGTACTTGTGTGCAGTGTGCAGCTTGCATCTGAACCCCATCCAAAAGTAGACCCAAGTATACTTGTGATCGAATTTCACTCCTACTTGATACCGAAATACATGTATATAGGCAAAGCCATGAGCCATGAGCCCACTGCTGTAATATATCGTAGACAAATCTGCACTCTATACATTCACAGTCCAAGTTGACGTCCACAGTTCCACAGTTCGACTTCGACAGTTCCACACTCCGTGGTTGAGCTCATTGCGCGGTGTGCATTATTCCATTCGAATAAGCACGTACTGGTGTATATACAGAGGTAATGCATAATTATATTAGAATTAGGCTATTCAACTTAGTGGGGGAGATCTTTATTTCCCAGTCCTTTTCATTATTACTATTGCGCAGATCACCATTAACCACGTATCTATCTTTTCAAAGAGCTCAAACTGCGAACAGCTCAGCTATCATCAGCTCCATAGCTAAACACTAACAACAATGACCATGAATTCAAGAATTCTACTCTCTGCGAATCGAATGGATGATCAAAGGGTTACTTTTCATTGGCTTTGCATCTTCTAAGTAATTACAGTCATGTTCTTCAAGGAAGAATCAATAGACCGTTTTTGCCACACAATGCTTTCAAAAAAATGCTTGATTGAAAAATGGGTTTTGAACACTACCATGTGTTAAAAGCCTCTGACAATATTGATTATAATTTTGCTATTGGGAAATATCTATGCAGTGTTAAAAATGAAATATGTTGGTTTCAGTGTACACATTTAGAAGAAATCGTGGAATAATAAGAAATGTAAAAAAATAAAAAAAATAAAGTTGGGTATACTTGTGTTGTGACAATGTAAAATGACTGTGTTAAAATTATGAGGATCACAAAAACAAATGGTTTACGTCTAGATAATACATTTATAGTTCTAATGAGGTGAAAGGTATAGGTACAGTTAGAACTGTGCTCAATAATACAGTCGACGAGTACCTACGTAGGTCTAATCATGCCGGCAACATGCAAAAGTATCTTGGGGAAGGGTGACTCACCGATGAAAATCACGAAGAAAATTAATGACGACGAAAGATAAAAGAGGTAACGAGGAGAATGCATTGTAACCATTTCTTCCTCTGTGGGCCTCCCGGCTTTTTTCTTTACAGTCTTAAAAACCTCCACTGCACGCTCATCAGTTCTTTCATGTCGCAACACTCACATACATACAGCAACAGCCCAAGCTCAATTCTTACTTCAGTTCCGTTCCTCACTTGTTACTATGCACTGATTATGAAACAGTAGGAATATGTTTTTTAGGAATTAAATGCAAAATTAATTGTAAGTAGAGATTATAATGAGCACTTCACTTCAAGTTTACTTGGAACAGTGTGAATACTTGGGGTTGGATGTTGGATTTGGTCCCGAGTCTTGCACTAGAATGTTCACTTGAGTTAGTAAGATTTTTACACAGCGTTAATTCGGAATCAGGAATCAAACCGGGTGTGTTTAATTTGTGAATGAACAACGGAAAATAGTGTAATAAAAACGTTCCGTTGAATGGGGAAATGAAAAGACTACACTACGTCTACGCCTACGGACAGGAACTGGGAAAGTCTACTTCTCTGTGGAAGGTTTTCACACACTGCCCTATGCTGACTAAGTGTTAGCTTGGGTTTGAGGGAAATCGGGAAGTTTTAGATGACGGGCAGTTGCAGTGGAAATGGATGCGTGCTGTATGTGAACTGACTAGAATGTCTAGGGGTTAAAATTCAGAGTGCGGTGCGAACGAGTTCCTACCTCCACAACGTCTAATGTTCAACTGAGTTCGGGAGTAGGAAGGGTGGCAGAGAAAAAAGTGTCTGCAAACGGGAAACGGCTTATGGTTAGCTTCGGATTCAGATTATTCGGGTTGTTTTCTGACGTCAGATCAGTGGAGGCCTCCTGGAGAAGCCCTCAGAAGTAGAAAGAGGGTGAGCGGTGGTGTCGACGTTTATTCGGATCTTGTTTACGTTCAACTTGAACTTTGTACATGTACAATAATAGTCAATCTCCCTTTCTGTATGGGCTAGTGCTTGCGGGCACTTGAGTGATAGATATATACATATGTTAGTTTAAAAAGTACCTATACATTATACATGCATAGTAGATAAGCAGAAAGGGTAGATACCGAATTTGGTATGACCCGTCGCCCGTCGTGTACAATTTTATTCGCTTATACAACTACTGTTATGAAAGCACTGTGAAACCTTGCAGTAGTAATCACATGACAAAAACAACAACGACACAGGGAAGATTTCGACCCAACGAATAATTCATTTAAAGAAAAGATGATAGTAAAAGTCAGACGCGGTAAAACTAATTTGTATGTAGAACGTACTTTGCATTGAATTTTTATTTGTGTGCGAGTTGCTTCGGGGTGTGAACTTTTGTATAATTATGTATGTATTAACTAGTAAACTAGTGTAAAATGTTCTAAAAATATTCAACGCTTATCTTGCAATGAGGAATTTTTCTAAAAATAAGTTTCGTTATAATAATGTAAAAAAAAATCAGTGCATCAAACTAATATCTACGATGCAAACTAATATTCAAATTTTGTAATTAATTTGAGAATTTATCTAGTCTAGTGTATATTGTATGCTGGACTGTGGTTGGATTTCACATTTTAATCTTCACGCTCTCATTAGATTCTAAAGATCCTTTAGGACTGATAGAGGGAGAATTATCGGCTGAATCAATTTTTTCACTTCTGTCCCGTTGAATGTACTCTAGCCTTTGTTTTTCTTGTATGCTGTCAACCGCTTCACACTCGTAGGAGGCTGTGCAGAGAGCTAAATTTACAAAAAAAAGAACAAGGAATTTTTGAGATTAAAACAACGTTTTTTAAATAAGCTTTTTATGTTGTTAACAGCATGAAATAATTCCGTAGGACAGGACTAATAGAATAGTTGGTGTTGTCATTTTGTTTAGTCTTAAGTAACTAATTTAATAAGAATTCGGGAAGATCTTTACTAATGAAGCTCAACTCACCCTTCTCACTAAAAACTGGTGCGGTGTGAAGAGAATGTAGAACTGTTTTCACAGTTGGAAAAGAACAAGTAACTTGTTGCCAAGCTACCACTTCCGTTACTTGCTTGGCGAACTGCCAAAATTTTTCGAAATTTATGTGACCATTTGAGGGGAGTCTAGACATTTGACACGGGCAAATTAATACTCACTAGTAATTCGGCTCGATAAACAATTAGTAAGGCAATACGTTCATTATTTAACCGGAATAAAGAGCATGAGTTTTGGTACATATGAACATAAGAAAAAAACTTACTTTGAGGCGCACCCTTCGTTAAGGAAAAATAAATCTTTGACTAATAGAGAGAAAAATGGGATGATGATTCGGCTGTTGTCTGCTTCCCGGTTTGGAGTAGAAAATCTCCATGCTGCATCCTATAATAGAACCATAAACTCGTGTTAAATGCCTGTGTATTACCTCACACATGCCGAAAACTTTATCTTCAGTAATTATAAGTATATGTAATTGAACTGTTAAAATAGGTGAATAGTGCTTACTCGTAATAACGATCGATATGACGAAAAGTTTGAAGTGGGGTCCATTTGGTGTTCCAAAATCGATAGTTGCTGAGTACTACAAACTTTGTTCCACTGTAATAGAGTAATTATAAACAATTGTTGATTAATTTAGTACCGATGATGTTTTATTTACAACGGATTAATAGTATGCAGTACGTAATGCATAATTTAGGCTGTAGGTTCGCTTAATTATAGTAATAAGTTAATCAACGCTTACAGTTTTCTTCAACCTAGCCACAGGGGACATATTTAGTCCTGCAATGATAGCCATAAGAGAATTAAAATTTCCAATGTTGAAACATTCCCTCGCTGTGTCTATCCAATACTCGACCACACGAACCCTGGATTTCTTCTTTGGCATCTACAAATACGAGAGACAAATGTCAAAACAATCAAGGTAAAGGAATGATTATTCCATTAGTTTTTTGTAGTCAGCGATCATTGCATCAGGTATCAATTAAATATTTCAATCTCCATATTAACTCACCTTACAAATCTCCGTCGCTACAAAATAACTCAAACGGTTGAACCACTGAACATAGAACTCAAGATTGTGTGTCTTTTTCATGTCTTTGTATTTGGTCTCGACCGTGTTGTTGTCTTTTGCAAATGCCTAAAACATTTAAATTATATGCTCAGCAATGTTCATAAATTCTATTATAGTAATTAGTAGGAGTTCACGGTCACAGGAGAAAAAAGAAATGAAGAGCATGGAAGATTAAGATGTAATTAGAATTTCATTGTTCAAATGCCAACGATCACTAGCAACCAGTAACAAGCACGGGCTACATGGCTATCTGAGAGTTAATTGGAAAATGAATGTAAATGAGGTACTGACTTGAACAAACTCCTCTGGTCCGATGTGAGACAGCCTCTCCAATTCAATGTGCGTTAATTGTTGGGCAAGCGTCATTGGGTTAGGACATATTGACAAAATTGAAGGCTGTAAGCAAAGAACAATTTTTAACCATTTCAATTTATAATTTGCGTAGACATGCGATACCACACAGTACTATTGTATTGTGTTATTCTATACAAGTACATGCACAATGACAATCTAAAACCAAATCCGAAGGGATGATATAAAAAGAAGATTATAATTATTCGAGATCATGTACGAGTACAATAAATCGTCTTACTGATGAAATGGGGTCGCTGAGTGAAGCCTCTTTAGTGATGCGGTGAAGAAAATCTTCATATTTCTCCAAAGCTGTTAATCTAGCTAGTAAGCAAGTGAGGAGCTGGGAAACTTCTTTGCGAATCTGAAGGAAGAGTGAATTGAAATCATATCACAATTACATGGTAAGCATCTGATTTATTCATAAATGAAGTTGCAATAGCATTATTTGACCAGATGATTACATTTTTGTTGTATACAGGTACATACTAAGTAATATTAACTTAAACTTACAGGAGGATCGACAGCAATGCATTTTTGTGAAATGGTCTTCACATGCCCCATCATTCTTTCATCCCGAAAGTCATATGGAAACAAGTCAGCCCATTCTCCAAGGAGTTGTACTATGTTTGATACTAATTTTGCATCTTGTCTCACCTTATCATATCCAAAGAATAACATAGGTTAAAATTTGGTTATTGAGCAATTATTGCCAACAGATTAATTATCCATCACTCTAGTTTCGAGGGTACAACGGTGTTTTTATGAAACCCACAATAATCATTGAATTGTTTTTATTTCGCCAAAATAAACTTACAAGTCTTGGCCCGTTCTTGGTTCTTGTAATGGCAAGCTTGAAAACGCGATTTAGAAGCTCATTGGGTCTTATGTAAAGACGAGAGGAGAGAATAAAGGCAAAGATGAATGCACGATCGGGATAATAATTCTCCGTAGGAACCAAATGAAGAATTAATGCTTCAAGCGTGCCCGAAACTAAATTCATATCCTCATACACGAGAGGCTGTAATGTCATAAATAATAATCATAATAATCGATAAATTTCCATAAGCTATTAATTACTATCATCTTTGAATGCTTGGGCTGTAATTACGACTTAATATGAGCGTATAATTCCAGTTAATTACAGTATCTGGGGATACAACAGTAACGTAATGACTTGCAAAATATTCAGATTAAGCGAAACTTACTTCAACACAATTTTTACCAGAACATTTTCTCAGTCTTGAATTTTCATCACCACCTATATCTTTCTCTATCGATGAGTCGTAGGAAAGGTTAGACAAAGAGTCGGCAGTCTTTTTTTCAGCAATTATTAATAGTGATGAACTATGAGGGCCACCATTGTTGCTTGTGTATGAATTTGCATTGTCCCATGATTGCTATTAGTTAACAAAATAATAGCATTTTTGCCAGTCAGTTTCTTTTACATTTTTACTAAATTAATTCTTGCTCAGCGTTTAGGTTAGTCTACTAATTCATTATGTTACCATTTTGTTGTCATCAAGAGAAAGGTCACCATCTTCGGAGCTCTTTGCAACAGTTCCAAATATGCTTGGCTGAAAATAATTAAATTAAATATAAAATTAAAATAAACCAGTAAATATTTTGTTCCAAGGGAATGAAATAAAGTATTTGGAACCTGAAAATGAGCTTTATAATACGAATGTATTACCTAGGTATGTATTTTTATCTGAACTACGGTTTTGCCTTTAAAAGTCACTAAAAGTATTACTCACCCTTAACTTTGGCAAGTGCTTCAAACCCATCGCTGGCTGGCTACGGTTACTCTAAATACGAAATGTTTAAACATTAATTAGTAAATGTGCGTCACAGAAAATTCCATAGAGGACAGGAGTACTGGTTGGAGTAGCAGCAGCAACAAGATTAAAATTCATAAGCGAACAGGTAATTAATCTTATTGGAACTTAAATAACTAGTAATTTGAAAGTATTAAATTGAGAACAACGTGAAATGCAAGCAAAGGTTTAAACGATTATATTATAAATAACAGCCTAGACGAAACAAATGACGACGCATATGTAATTCATGTAATTAATACAAACACCACGCTTCTTATTTCATAAGAAGTTTATGCAAAGCTAAAGTGAATTCTGTCATAACTTGAACTTAAAATTTAATTATGTTTTGCAAAACGGTAATTATTGAAATTCGGTAATAATTAAATAATTTTGCTCCATTAGTCAAGTGGAATGTAGAAGTAGAAGGTGAAGCGTTTATCTTAGCCTGCCTCAATTGCAGCTGTAGCAGCACTTACAATATATGTACGACTTACGATTATAGTAAGGTGTATAGACTAGTGATCATAGGGCTGAGTTGAGGTAGAACGCGCTTATTAGAGAAAGTTTCGAATATTGCGTGTAGTAGTATAGGCTAGAAATAGTGTAATAATAGAACGAGTATTTACCTTCCCAGAACCCCGGAGTGGTACAGATTTTAAAGCTCCTAATGCATGAGCTTTGTACTCTCTTTCTAATTGCTCCACTTGAGCTTGAATTCGTCTAAAATCATTAATCATATCATTAAATTTAACACCAGCATTAGCATCAGCATTTTCATTTACATTAACAAGCCAACAATGTAATATAAAACAAAATTCCATTTATTTTGAATTAACTTGGACTTGGAAGGCATGTATCACTTTATATTCAGCAAAGATTTATGACAAATTCATTAGCATGATTATGATTATAGCTTTCCCTCTCGTCTGGTTTTCTACACTTTGCAGTCAAAATCAATCCATTTCCTCAAGTAGACATTAAATGATATGATACCATATTACATATTCATTAAATTACGCATATTCTGTACGTAACGACTACTAACTATCACCTACTTAGTCCGTACTCTATAAACAATTACAAGTATAAGTATGTGAAAAAATGAAAAGTTAAGAAAAAGGATGTGAGTAAGAATTAATGAATGAGTAAAGCGTAGATGATAAGAAAGAGTACATACGAAATGGCACAAATGAGTTCCAACTGTTGATCCTCTTGATCATCCACAATGAAGTTTTGAGTGCTCTCCAATTCATGTTGAAGAGTTGACAACTTTTTCAATTCAGCATCCAAGAGAAGACTTGTTACCTGCACAATTACCAGAAGCACACAAAACAGAACATGTGAGCCATTATGTAGTAATTCCATTAAATTGTGAACACAATTAGGCTCAGGTAGGGATTTTTTGTACTATTCTACGATGATATAGCTATTCATTACAGTATCCATGCCCATATCCATTCCCATGAGAATCATAAACCAACTTATTACCCCACTTGAGACTGTTACCTGTAAATTGTTAAATACTTAAACATTTTAAACTATTTGTTAGTCATTCATTTGCCTATGTAACCACGTTCTGCGGGCTGTGATGTGATGTGTTATTACATCTCTTTAGCTCTCGCACATTATTACCCATCATTAAATTACTGGTGAGCCTGTGTGAACAGCTTCCCTTGCGTTGCATATTACATTCCATTCCATTCGCAACATTTAAAAACCTTTTTAGTGTTTGTTGATTTTTCATGTATGCTAATTTGATTCGAAAGTGAAAACTTTTCAGCATGATAAAGCAAAGTGACAAGAAGCTTCTCATAATTCGCACTTTTCTTTTGGATTTAATTTATTAACACACGGTCTACCGTCTTCGAGTCCACGTCAAGCTAAACGAAGCCAAACGAAGCCTAGCCAAGTCGATTCGAGCAGAGCCAACCCAACTCAAGTCAAGTCAAGTCAAGTCTGGTCGAGTGGAGTGTAGTCAAGTCAAGTTATACAGAGATGTCTACCTTTCGTTGACGTGACAAAAATGTATCCATATCCATGTGTGCATAAAATTGCTTGCATAAAGACAACTTTTTGCATAAAAGTACATAGGTAGGTACAGCGATACGGACATGGGTAATAACATACATTATGAGTGAAACAAACAAGAACTCCACACACTTCTGGCTGCTGGCTGATGGACAGGAAGACAGGATGGATGTATCAAATCCACTCAATTCCGATCCATTCTTCCAACAACAATACATAACATCTAAACCATGTGTGATTAAAACATGGTTCTGTGTAAAATATACGAATAGGAATTATAATTATCGTATCACAGCCATCGTCATAGACGTCGTCATAATCAACACAAGAAAACTTTGTTAGCCACAGGAACGCAAGTCAAAGGAGCAAGACCATGCTATGCCATACGACATCATGTCATGACATGTCCTTTCTGGTCTGGTCTTGTCCTGTCCTGAGCTGACTGGGGTACACAACACTCGTACAATACCTGACTCTGACCGGCTGTGAAGAAAAGCTACATCTAATACACATATCACAGCAGGCACTATCATTATAATCCGACTCTTAGTTTTGATTATAATAATGACCGTAACCGTACTCATACTTTGATAGTGTATTACTTTTGCTTGTGAATGCCTCTAATAACATCTACGCACAGAGATACCTTATCTTTCTTTAGTCACCATCAGCATTAACATAAAGAAAATTCATAACTCATTATAAAGCCATATTGTTTCATTAAAAGCCATTAATGCATTAAAAGAAAACAATAACAATGCACGCACAGAAAGCCTCCGTTGTTGTGGTTGTTGAGCACAAAGCATATGTAACTCAGGACCACTAGCACTTCCACTCTCTTGCAGTTACAATATTATTATTCATTTTTTGTCTGGGATAACGAACTGCATGCCTACATGCATCATCCTTAGTAGGTACGTAGGTAGTTATCTATGCAAGTACGTTGGTAGAAGTTCTATAGGACAGAGGACATATAGTGAGGCGTAGAGCCTGGCTAGATATGGAAAGAAAGGCAAACAAGTAAAATCATAATCGCCTTATCTTACTCGTTTTTCCATTATAATTTCCCAGCATTAAAAAGTAAACGAGCATCTTAAAGACTTTGTGCGAAAGAGCAGATGGGAGATATGCGACATGCGACTTTCAACTTGTGTACATTTTTTCACCGTGTACTTGCATTGCATAGAATAAAATAGAATAGCTTTGAAAAGCATTACACTGCATCCCATCGTAGGTATTAAACACCGCAGTGCATTTCATATCACTTGGTGATTTATCTGAGTGCGTATCAACGGTACACACGAGGAATTATCACTATCTCTGTCAGCATTCAGCATTCCGCATTAACTTGAGTGCTTGAGTCTTCTTATCCTGCAAAAGTACGTAAGTAGGTACCTCGGTATTTACTTAGATACAATCTACATTGATACAGGAACAACACCATCGTTAACACCACAGCACAAGTCACTAGCAAATTTTCTGTCTACCTAGGAAAGGGAAAAAAAGACTGCACAAACAATGACATAGTGCATGTGAACTCTAACTCTTTTTTGACCTGTATTTGTATGGTATTTTCCATTTTACTTTACTTCGCTTTACTTAACTTTACTTCAAAGTGACTGACTCGCGTCGTGGATTTACTGACTCACTGGCTGAGAAGTGTACGTTTTATCTCCACACTCCACACATTACTATGCACGGCCTCCCTTCCACAATGTAGGATAACCTTGATCTTTTCGCTTGGCTTGACGAGATATTGTCATCCTCACACTTTTCTGTTTTCTTTATTCCAGAGAAATCTAGTCTATTTACTATTTACTAAACAATAATCATCATGTTTGCCGCTCCTTAAGTCTGAAACTGAATGGCTGGTCAACGTATTTGTATTTTCATCCTACAAACATTCTGTTCTGCACTGGCAACTGGTGAAGGCCATACTGTTCAAGTCTGACTAACGTCCATTCGAATTTCCATCAAAAGTCCAATCTCATTTGAATACTTACTAAGTGGCAGTTTTAACGTGTTAATACGTCATACGTTGTCAGTTTCTGTTGGTAATTTTCTGCGTAGGACGTATAACTCAATCTGGGCTTTACCTACGTTTCACGGTTTGTCACGTAGCAAGTCGCAATGCAATGAGAAAATCCTTTACTTTATTAATAAGTTGATGAATGATTTTCTAAACAAGTGATGGTAGGTACTTGGAGACTGAAGGGAATCGTGAATGTATTGTCTCATGATGGTCATTAAACAACAGCGATTACAAACACACCATGATGACATCCAAATTCTTAGGATTTCGATGAGCACTATATAAATGACAACTACCACTACTAACAACCGTCGACCCGGATTAGGATTATGAAAAAAATGAATTTCACTCGTTTTCTTTCAACCATGAGCCGAGCTAAGTAAGATTTGAGTAAACGTTGAGATAAAAATTGGCTTCCACACAAAATTTCGAGCCAGTTTACTGATTAACTCGAAAATTCACTTAATTACATTGCGCTGCGATGTGTGGTGCTACGCAGCTGAATTGCATTGTTGCTGCTATTACTGCAAAAGTAGATGTCACAATGCTTCAGTTCGACGGTTCTTATTTTCTTCTGTCCTGCCACGCCACGCTATCCTTAATCGCCTACTTTAGTTTTACGTAGTCCAAAGTAATAAACAAGTTTGTAGCGTGAGTATTTAAGATACATCTTGGAAGATATCATAATGCTGTCACAGAGTACTGTAGTGTTTAGACACGAGGGAATGGTGAGCAGGATACTATGATGAAGTATTAATTAAATAGGGCACAACGAAAGTAATTGAGTAAACAGAAAATGTTGGAAAAAATGTTTGAGTACCTCAAGTTGAACGCCAAACAAATCCCTGGGTTTGTACGGCTCTCGTCTCGACTCCTCACACATTTTCTTGTCAAGACATTTAGACAGAAGGAACTTATGTGTAATGATAGGTAATGAGTACCATTGTTATTCTATTCTTCCAAGACCACCGCAAAGTTCGTTTCTTTTCCTTTTTTAAATAGAAAACTCTCGTGTATGAGTACAAGGATTTTTTGTCGCTCTGCAAATTGTCCACTTTAAATCTTTTCACTTGTTCTTTTGATTCGTTGCCGTAATAGATTACGATTTTGTATGTGGATTATCCGATGGTATTACGTTGTAGGGAGTTTTAGTGGTACTCATCTAAGTCTGATCCAGCGTTTAATTTTGACTTTTGCTATCACTGGGTTGGAGTTGGAGTTGGAGGTTTACGTTTGGATTTCAAGTAATAATTAATGATTGATCTCCTCTTCTTTTCTTTTCCTTTTCTTCTCTCTTCTCTTGTTCTGTACCGGCTGCTCCGTGACAAGGGAAACGATATTGAATAGACTTGATTAATTTATTTATGTCTAGTAGGGCTTTGGGCTCCAGGCCAGTAGGTATCGTTTAGATAGTAGTCTAACCAAGTAGACCAGCCCAAGTGAACGGATGAAAGTTTTACAGAGCACGAACTTAATGTGACACTTAGAATTGGGAAAATTAGTAGTCGGAGTAAAATAGTAAAATTAGATCCGATGATTACAATCACATCACGACAATCATGAGGACGATCGAGGGACGTAATCCAATCCTCAGGTACTTCCTCTGGCTAATTATTTACATTTATTTATCGCTCGCTTTGCTTGCTCCTATTGTGACGGCTCTGCTCTCCTTTAACAAGGATTCGCTCGATATCAATCTATTCTTTCTTCCTGTAAGACAAAGAAATAAAACAAAAAAGGCCCCAGTTAGTTAATATCAAATATCATGTCAGGTACAGTAAACTAGTAAACTGATTACTTGGGATGGAGAGCAACTATTTCAATTATTTTCACTAACAATTACGCAAGATATATATTTCTCGCAGACCGCCTCTCTCAGGCTACGTGGTCCTGTAAGTATTCCTCCGTCTTCCATGTGAATGTGAAAAAGTTGAACGTTCAGTGCTCAGTGATCATTGATCAGCGTTCAACTTTGCTTTATGAATCCTGACATGGCAAGAAAGAAATGCATATGCAAAGGCAAGTAGGATGCAACTGTGAAAGAGTACGAAGTAAAAAAGAATCTAAAGCTACAATCTCAATCATGGCCATGATGGCAAACGATGAACTAACTTGCACACTGGCAGACTCTACTGTTGAATTTCATCTCTAGAATCTCAAGAGTGGTGGAAGTACACGAATCATCCAATACTGTAACAATGGCTTAAGTAGTTTCGCCTAAAATTTTTTAAGACCACCACCAGGCATGTATTGAGATTTGATGACAACCATGTAAGGATTTTGGTTTTAAAGATAATATCTTGAAAGGGATCTCCCTGTATGTTAAATCCTACCTTAAATACAACATGACGCAATTTTTGGGAGCTGTTTAAAACCTTTGACAGCTGGTTTTTACGCACATCACATATAAATACGGATAATGGGATGGTTAGATGCACACACAATGCCAAATAGGAATTTATCTGTGTAGATTGTAACTGGAATTTCAGGAACATTAATTCATTTGATTTTAATGTTTTCCCATATAAAACTATAAAAGCAATACAAGTATAGTCATAATCATACAATAGAATGCTATATGCAAAGCAGTTACTAGGTATATGTATGTATCTATATGTAGTTTTCGATTGAGACTTAGAATTGAACATGACCCACTATGTATACGTGTGTACAATTACATACATACCTACCTCCGATTATGCTATGCTTCAATAATACAGAGATGTGATACTGATATATAAAAGCTCAATCGTAATACTTAATAGTAATGGCTTTAGTAATAGGCCTTCTTCTGCTTCTGCTTAAACAAGCAGAGCTAGCGGAATAGATCCCGTTGCACTTGGATTTGTATAAAATTCCGGCTTGTTCGGATTTTACTGTAAACTATAATATTGCCAATTTACACAGGTTGGTGTCTACTCTTTTATTTGGCTAGATTGTTTGCGTTTGTGTACAGGGAATTGAATGGGTGGAATTGAACGAGATGGATCATGTATATAAAAATTTGTTTTGTCTTTCCTTTTTTTACTCTTTCATTGTAATTAATTAAAATAAATGCATAATAATTATTCACGGCTAATTAATATTCCATAATAATTTAAATTTCTTGAGGAATTCGACACGGCACCAATGCATCTGTTCAATAAATTTCCTTATACCGTTGTCATGAATAGTTGTAAATCCACATGGAGTCTGCCATCCTGTAGCCCTAGTCAGTCAAAGCCAAAGCAAAGCCAAAGCAAACAAACCCAGTCATTGTGCTACGTACCTAGTCTAGTACTACGCTACTCACTCACTCGAACTGCTCACTCATTGCACTTGATGTACCTACACAGAGAACATCTTGTGTGCACGTTTAATTTACAGTAGCATCAACACCAAACTTTCAAAATTCTAGAAAAAAACCGTATCTCCTCAGTAGTGCTGTTGCACATGGCACATACATCCATCCAGAGCAATTTGTTGTCCTCAATTAATCAAAGAAAAAGTTAAATTGCAAATAAACTAGTTCTAAAACCAATTCACTCTCGTTACCTATAAATGGTCAGTGAATGTACCAGCCACGAGCTTAATCGCCTCGTCAATTATGAGGTACATATTTAGATATTTACTATTCAGCCACCAGCACTATAGCCCAGATCAGGAAAATTTAGCATAAGATGATACAATCAGAGTCCAAACAGAAAGCCTAATAGTCTATCTGCATATGCGTTCCATACCATTCAATTCCATTCCATCTTTCCACTGCATCTCACGTGTTTACCGCACTACTCATCTCCCAAGTCAATATAAAATCTCTATCGCTCGTATCCATCTAAGTAAGTCTTACTTTACACTACACATCTTCAAGGTGTCTCCTTCTTTTTTGCTTCCAATAAAACATTCTCTGTTCGTTTTCGATTGTGCCTCGTGTGCGCTAAAGCCTCAGTGGTCAATCACTGCTCTACGACGTCGATTTAAAGCCTCTTTCCACGTTCAACGTTCTACGTTATGCGTTCTGAGCTCTGAGTTGCGTTACATTTCGCATTCTTATCATCGTCTCGCACAATACAACAATTTGCAAGGAGATTTCATGATACCCTCGTCCTTTGTGTATATACACTTAGGTATACCTATAGAATTCGCAGATGGAGATAAATATGCTGCATCTGCTATCGTTTTCTAGTGCAAATATCTGTAGAAACTGACAGGGCTGTAGCATCATCTTTTTTTCAATTTTTCTCTCTTTTTCTTTTTTCTACAATTGACTGGTTTCCTTCAGCAGTCAAGTAGAGCCTTTTATGAATATGAATTTTAAGCACTTATTAGAAATTGGAAAGATCGGGATTCACTCACGTCACAGTCAGACACATGGAAAGGAAATAATTAGGGGGAAAGTGGGAGGAGTTAATACATATTCATTTTCAGATTGCCTCCTGTCAATTAATTTATTTCTGTATGTGCTTGTATTTTCGCGCTGTAAACAAGTTGGGAAGACTTTAAATGTCGAACCAGATGTGACGTTCTCAGCTCGAAAGCTAGCCAAACCGCAGCAACTAGTTTCGATGGAATCAAATTACTTTTGATCTTGGCATTGCTATTGCATTCAGTTCAACGTTTATTACACACGTACGTATGATTTAGATACCTGCATAATATTTGGAACGTGCTTATTTCTATGTATAAAATCCACATCCGCTGGTCGTGGAATGCACATGTATGGAAGAAATCGACACATGTCTTAATTATTGGTGGGAGTATGACATTGAAGATGACGATGACATGCAACAAGTTGTTAGTGGCGATTATAGATGAGCTGCTCTTGGTTCGTGGTCGTGGTCACTTTGCGCCATTCCTTTAATGTCAAATCTTTAATTTTTTGTCAACTAGTCAGCAAATATTTTGGTGAATATGATCGAATTTGAAAGTCAAGTGAAGCCAAGTCAAACAAGCTACGAGAAGCCAAGTCTAGTCAAGTCAAGTACAAAACAACAACTTAACATGAACTGAGAACAACCACACAGAGCATAATACAAAAGATTTAATTCAGAACAGGACGCGTCAGGTTTGTCAACTTATTTACTCTTATCGAGACATGATCAACATCTGATCAACATCCACAGTTAAAGAAAAACAACTAGATCGAGTGCGCACCAGCAAAATGCTCATACGTACTTAACCAGCAATTATACATGGAGTGGAATGGAAAGGCAAATCATTAAAAATATCAACAAAGCAGACAAACAAAAGGATTGATAATTTAACATTACTACCAATACAATTATTGTTATCTTAGTCCCAATCCAAAAATGGTTTGAAAAGGGAAAAGTTTCTGAACTCAAAAACCACTGGCAAAAAAGTTTTGGTAAACTGTACTCAAGCCAAAGTTGTGGATGGAAATGTTTTTCTTGATGTTGCTGACGATGATGATGATAATGTTGATGATGCTGAGGTTGATGTTGATGTTGATGTTGAAGTTGATGCTACCGTCTTGTATCTTGTTTGTATCTTTGGATGGTACTTTCGTACCTTGTGACTTACTTGAACGAGAGAGATGGACAGATAACTAAACGAAATGAAATTTAATAATTACTTCAGATCAGTCACTGAACTCACATCGCATCGCAGTCTCTTTCAACACTCTCGTCTCATCAGCCCAACTTAAACTCAACCCAATAAGTCAAGTGAATCGTATCATCATTTCATACCACAAACATTCATCCTTACAATTACCCTCAAGCTTACGCTTTACACTTGCTCTCACAGACGCAAATAAATGCAATACAATAACAATAACAATAACAAGGAAATAAAAAAATCCTAAAAAGAATTGAATAAAGAGCAGCTTGACAAAGTTGAAAAAAAAAAGGATTGTGACCTCTTAAATTTTCCTTTTCAGTTCTCGCTTCACTACGTCCTCCTATATAGAGACGGTGTACAGGTTGTGGATAGATTTGGTAAAAGTTTTTTCAAATGTCAGCTGTCAAAATGACAGGCAACCACAATGTACAGAACACACCATCCACCAATACATCACAAAGTACAACACATACCATGCCACACCACACCATAATAAGGGAATTTCATTCAGCAACACTGCTCAATGTTCTTCCGCGAAATCCCATATTTTGCGTCCCTTTGCTTTGCTTTCCTACATACCTGCATATGGCAGAGTCAGAGAACACGCAACATTACAGCCACAACTAAACATGTGATTAGGCAGGAGCTTTGTCTGTGTCGGTGCCTGTGTCTGTGTCTGTGTCTGTGTCTGTGTCTGCACTCCTATTATCCTATTATACGGATGTAACAAATACTCCCAACTTCCCAACGTCCAACGAATATAGATCAGTAAATTGCAATTATCAACTGCTGTAGTGTGCAGTTGAAACTTTATGGGGTAATGCACTTACCTGTTCGCTCATTATGAACTACCTACATAAACGTTCAATTAGAGGAACAACATGTACTTGCAGCATCTTCGTGGATAATTCCATAGAGAAACAAGTATAAAACGGTACCATTGTACTCAAGTCAGGTAACTAAACTAAAAATTAAACCAGCAAACATTCAGCTCGTAAAATTCCCAATGTACAATAGAAAATAACTGACAAGAGTCAGTCACATAATAAAGAATACCTATATTCAATCCCTGAGTCCCGTCTCCTATCCTATCACCACCGTATCGTACCGTATCATCGTATAATAACATCTCACAGCATCGCATCGTCTCCTATCCAATAGAATCTCTAAGTCCAAGAGTTAATAAACGAAACGATAAAAACTAATGAGCGAACAGCAAAGTTTTCTTTCAGCAAAAATAATTAAGCTTTTAATATAGCATTGTATGGAGGTTGACGTTGAACGATCATCATCTATCGCCTCGTCATTACCATCGTACAAACGTACTCCTCGGACCAAGTATCGAACCCATAAAATAAATTTAATTTATTTCAAACCTCCTATCGCCTCTTGTAGTTCAATTGTAAAAGATCCGGAAATTGGAAACTAAAACACTCAAGTTGTCAGCTGGGCTCTGACTCTAACGTAGGTACATTTATGTATCCAAGCAAACTGATTTGCACAGTAGACGCAGTCGACAGTTCGACAGTCGACATCGACACAGTAAAAAACAAGAAACAACAGTTCGCCCTGTTAGGCAAATTGAGTCTGTGTCTGACTGCAGATAGCATTGTTACTGTATACATAAATAATATGCACACCCTGCAAAAGTTGCTACCATCATAAGACTAATACAAGATGAAACGTTTCTATGCATGATCTGATTGCATTGCCGCACGTCCGACCAATGAATCCAATGCAATCCAATGTGATGATACTTACGCATTCACGCAATCCAGACGGATGAAAAATACTTTACTCTAGTTCCCTACTTCTCCTTCACTACCTTACTTCTCAACATTGTCTTACACTCGTACTCATGTTTCACTCAAACACTCCAATTGATTTCCATGCTAACCGATGCAAAACCAAATCCAAAGTAGCGACATATCCACATAATTATCTCCTGTCAGAATTTGTAATTGAAATTCTCCTAAGTTGAACGGTAAGCAAGATATTGCATTGATTTCAGATTAAGAACACAGCGCACAGATCCAAGTCAGATAAAGAGCTTACAGTTATTGTTACAGATATTACGACAACTAACGACAACTACTGTGACGGCGACAAACGGCTCTCATCTCCAAAGACATGATACAAGAACGCATGGCCTATCTTCTCTGGCATGTTGTTGTTGTTGTTGTTGTTGTTGCTGCTGCTGCTGCTGCTGCAGCTGTTGCTGTGTTTGTGGTTGTTGTGTTGTGATTTGAATTGGAAAAAAATCAGGAGCGCATGGTCACAATTATAATAATAATTACTAAAGTTTCAGTATCGTGTAAGCCGTAAGTAGATGATTGCATAAAAATGTCTTGTTACTTGATGTTACACATTTTGGTAGAGCGACCGCCATTAGCCATTAATGAAAAGAGCTTAAAGTACTAACCATGGGACCACTCTGCTCAGTGCTCATATGTGGAGTCAGTGATCGTGCTCGGAATCTAAATCAAAGTAATATCAAATGCAACAAGACAGTAGACGTAGACAGATGAAAAGACAAGAAGGGAAACCAAAGCCAACGCCAAAACCAAACCAAACCAAAACCAAAACCAAAGCCAAAGCCAACGCCAACGCCGTAGTAGGCATGACTACCAAATCTGCATTTTGGAGACTGAAATCATATTGCTCTTGGATCGACGAATTTCGTGGCTATGACTGTGACTGTGACTCCGTCTCATTCTCATTCAGAATTGTAGTCTGCCCATCTAGTCATCTCATTGGAAAATCTACAGCGTAAGCAAATACATAACTGGTCAAGCCCACTGTTTGTGAGTAGGTGAGCGAGTGTATGAGTGTAATAATAATAAGAAGACAGACTTGACCAAAAGGCAAATGAAGGTGTGTGAGCTAATGCAGAGGAACTGATTCCACGTAAGTAAGTGTTCTCAGTCATTCTCTTCTTTCTGCTTCCACTCTCTGCTCAACCAGAAGCAAAAAGAAACTTTTTTTACGCGTAGGTTAAAAAATCAATGAACCTTGTATGCATGCACACACATGAAGTGTTATGCAAAGACGAGGAGAGAGAGAGAAAGAGATGAAAGGAAAATATGAAGCGTACACGTAATTTAAATGAAAGGGAAAATTGAATATTTAATAACATAGGTACTTTATGTCTTTGGCACTTGGTAGACAGTGTTAGTTAAATTGTAACACAATATCACATATCTCTATGCCGCTGACGATGAGTCCTAATCGTGTGTATATATATAGGTATATACGTATATAGTATACATATACGTGTGTGCGACTGCTATCCCTACCTTGTGCCTAATAATTATACATGATCATATTATATATTATCTCCTCAGAGACGTATTACAAGTAACAATACAAGGTACATACCTACGTATCTTCCCATGCGGCTAGCAAGGCACTTGGTGCTCACAGGGTTTCTATTCTCGTTCTGATTCTGACATTCACAAACGGCAACGCCACGGCAAAAGAGCAAAGACTAGCTGCGAGAGACAAACAAGAATCTATCTGTCCACACAGTACTAGGAATCTTTTACAAGTTGTTCCGCTGATTCAGTATTCATTTCATTTCATTTCATTCATTCCCTCATTCATTCATTCTCCCATAGTCTCGTAGTTCATTAGACTTGAACAGCACAAGATGGAATCTTTCTGATTGTTTATGTTTACTTTATTCCGCAATCAAAACCATTGCTGAATAATTATTGTGCGAGGCATTGCATTTTTTTTACTTATTCTCACTCCTTTTTGTTTTAAAATAACATTCTTTTTCTCAAGGTTTTCCGACAGCGAGTTGTATTATTTTCTTTACGTTTATTTACACTAGACAAATAATGCTCGTTGTTGTTTTGATATGCTTTTCTTTATTTTACTTGCACCGCTTGGACTATTGTGATTGCGACTGGGACTGGGACTGGGATGGGACACACTTTCAAAAATGTTGTCATTCAGAATTGAGAATTAGAAACAGGATTTTTTCATTTCTACCTCCTCTTAAGAATGCATTGCCTTGGTCAATGCTTCACCGTAGGCTTTTACAATTATTATTAGTCGAGTGACTCTTACTACTCTGACGATGAGTGACTTTGACTTCGCCTCCGCCTCTCCCATTCCTTCCTAATTAAGGAAAGTAAAATAAAAATAGATGAGTACCTGGACAAGAGTATGACCTACTCAAAAGTTATGACGGTCACCTCGAACTTATTGGTAGGTAAATTGTAGATAATATTGTGTATATGTATACATAGAAATGATTAATGGAATATCTGCTCCAGATCCAGAAGCATTGTACGACAGGAAGGATGGATGGGAGCAATTAGCAACGACAAGAGTCTATCAATGTCGAGATAAATAGCTTTCATAAAGCATTAACTATAGATATAAGTAGCCCTTTAGGTCAGGTCAAATAATAATAGAAATGGAAAGAGAAAACTCAGGATCACAGGTAGAAAATAAAGAGGATTAATGATGAAAGACGTGTGCTGCTGCTGCTGCTGCTTATACAATGGTAAAATGCCACAGGACAAGACAACTGCACTTGTGCTTTTAAATCTAATTCTCTCCCATGGTCGGCAAAGTCCGCGTCAGCAGCACAATACAATAATGTACCAACGTTATGAGCCTAGGGAATGGAACAAGTGTCAAATCCTTTATACCTTGGAATGATTTATCTCCAGACTATAGCATTAAGTGTTTATGACTTGGAGGATATTGCTATTGCTATGCCGGAACTCCTTGGTGATCGGATTCTCAAATCTTGCGTCTTGAGACTGCCTTGCAGTACTAATACAAATTACAATTTCATGGATTATGAATACGAACGAATGTCTATTCCAATGATCATTAATTCAGTTTCGAACCAACTGGAAATCTCAATTGCTTTATTGTTTTTTGAGCTATAAATTAGCTTGGGCTGTTTAGATTTTGCACGTTTCAACTAAAACGTGTATCAGAGGCTGTGAACGACCTGTGAATTCACACATTATTGACGTAAAAACTATTAAATATCATGGGTATATGGAATAAATGTATTTCTCGCTCGCTGGTGGTATACTAAGGTGGGACTAGATACTTCTTGTATTTCTTTATAGCACCGCAGACATTGAACCGTAAAGGTGTGGAAAGACAGGGAAGACAAATGGCAAACGGCATCCTTGTGTTGACAGTGATATTTCTTTTCCCAACAGTGAAGGCCTCTCAGGACTTCCATGTGTGAATTCTCCCTTTAAATTTCTGTACAGGCTGCGCTGCTTTGTAATAGCTATGTGGTATTTAAAGGCAGCTGACCCGAACCTGAATAGGTATGAGTCAGAATCATATATCTGTCGCCTGTGTTCCTATTATATTGAATCTATAGTCGGATCCAATCAATGCCTAAATCGTATTGTAAATCCAATATTTGCTCGATTCCATTGAAAAAGGTCCACGAGTTACTTTTAAATCAATTAATCAACCCACAAGTAATAGATGGACGAGAGAGTTACGTATACATTTTCATCATGCGAACTAACAATTGAAACGAATGACACGCAATCTCCAACTCGCCGCCGTTACAGATTCAGCCACTTTCCAAATTGAATTCGGACTTTTAACTTTTCCTTTTGTTAGCTGTCAAAGTCCAATTGACTACAGGAAGACGTGGATGGAGGTAAAAAATGTAAATGTAATGGTATCAGGCCGTGGCGGGGGGAGAATCAAGTTTCCTAGTTTCAGTAATATCAAGTGTATAATATTTAATAAGCCGAAATTTGTGTGGTGTATATATGTAAGGCGAACGTGTAATTACATATGCTGAAAAAGGACTTTACCACAATTTGCAATTGACTATGCTACAGCTACCCAACTGACTGTTGTTATTGTTAGCTACGCTACGGTGAGTATATAGATCTACTATCCCTTGACATTTTACCCTTATGAAATGAATGTGCGTGTTTCTCCTTACCTTTCGCCCTTGGCTCGGTCTGAAGACAACATCCGTATTGAAGTCAAGGGAACATTAAGGAGCAGTATTACACGAATCATTGCATGTTTCGAATTTCAGAAAAATTGATTGCACTGTAAAGTTGATGCATGAAATCTCATGAAATGAGACACGATATCATCAGTGTAGTTCCTAGTTGCAGCTACGTAGGTACCTACTTATGTACAGCTCCAACCGCACTACTGCCAAACTACGGCAACCAAAGCTACAGAAATAGATATAAATTACAGGTAATCAAGTCAGAGCTGGCTAAATGCTATCTGCATTTCCATCTAAAATAAAATATCGTGACATTTCGAGTTTGGAGTAAGTAGCAGTGCAGTCCGAGTAGCGTTGAATGTGCCTATATGGACATATGTATTGGGATTCCCACACTATTTGCATGTAATGTTGAGAACATGGAACGTTGGGGATTGACCCAAAGTGATGAGAAGTGATTATGATGTAGGTTCGTGATGGGGAGACCCTTAATTTACTTCCTTAACCTACGGTTATGATTGAGCTTACTTAATCTCCTGCAGTATGACTTATGAATGATTGCTATTTATGCAAAACACCTAACCTAGATTACCTCAAGCTGTTTTTTTAGAAATATATAACCTAGCCCTAGCATCAAAAATAACGACGACAGGAAATAGAAAAAGGTGACGACATTCGGAGTAGTAAATTGTAAATTGTAATGGAGATAATCTGTTAAAAAAGCGTAGCCAGGAACAACGTTACAAAACGAAATGCGTACAATGGAAAATAATACGCGTGAACTCACAATCCGAATTCAATGCTCCTGCATGTAAATCTAAAAATGTAAGCGTGCACCTAAATACCATCAACTCATAACTGACTGCTTGTTATTTTTTTATAGACAACAATATAATGTGAATAATGTATTCCCCACCACTGCACTGCACTGCACTCCACTCCACTCCGCACCACTCTCGGCTACTACTCCTGTTCCCTTGTTCTTGTACTTGTTCTTGTTCTTGTACTTGTACTTGTACCTTGCACGGATACAGATCTTCAGTCTTCGACTTGACGAAGTTCAAAAACTCAGAACGCAACGAACTGTTCAGAAAAAACCTATATATGGAAACGTTAGCAGGGAATATAGAATAATACGAAGGAAACCTATTTGGTAATAAATATTTATCCTTGCCTTATTATTATTACTCGCCTCAAAACTTCTAATCCAAATCTAGACGGAACTTATGGACAGATAGATAATGCAGGCAGTCTACATACTCCTTACTTACTGCTTACTTCTTTCATTTCATAACGATGCTCATTTCGTTGAAACGGTTCAGCTCTTTTTATGTACAAAAACTAAAACTTTGCATTTGCGGGGTATATGTACCTACATATTTTGTCTAGGCTGGGCCTACACAGAATTAGATTACACTGCCATACATGTTTACATTTAACTACCTATGCACCTATCCATCACAGATGATACACTTATGCACACAAATATCAGTGTTTTGACATAACATCCCTTTCTTATATACATTTATCTATTCCTACATACCTACCTTGCGATTAATGATTAATTTATGAAATTGTCTTAGATAATGTACTCCGATGTGTAGCTACGTAAAAATATTGTACAATCAAAGTAATGCATAACAACAACAACCATCTTTCTCTACAGATAGTTACGTATGTTCTTTTTTTTGAGCGTATGATAAGTTGCTCTTGCTGTTCTCCTCGGTTCTGCTGTTACTTTGACTCCCATTACACAGCACGGAACGAAAGGTTCGTGGAGAGAAGACGAGGGTAAGTTGTGAATTGTATTAAAAATCGTTACATGCGAACGCATGTAATGACAGGGAAAATATATGTACCTACTCAACGGATTTCAACTTCCGGTCCTACCGAAAAAAAGACTTCTTTTTTTGTTCTTTTGTTCTGCAGGTGCAAGTCAAAATTGTATCGTAGGGGTTTTTGAGACAAAGACTGCATACAGGTAAACCTTTTAGGACTCCTTCAAAAAAAAAGCATTTGCGCACCGAAATAGAAATAGATAGCTCTTTCTCTCTCTCTCTGTCTGTCTGCCTGTGTGTTACCTGTACTGGTCGGATACAATTACATACACAGTGGCATAGGCTTTTATTTACAAAAGGCAAAGGCGAAACATTATGATGAATGCAGCCATCGTAGATCGTAGCACATGGGAAGAAGACAGTTCCACACAGCCACCTACAACAACCACCGATATATGAAGAGGATAGTTAAGTATGTACGTGGATACACATGAGTGTCTATAGGCACCTTCAAACAAACTACTAGAAAACTACAAAGGAGCCATAATTGTATTCCATGGCAGTTGGTTGATTTAATTGTTAGAAATTCTATTTACTTTACCTTTTCTCGTTCCTTTCCTTACACAAGTACCAATTCCTTGCTTTAGAGGAACACAAATTTGAATAACCCATTTGGGAAATGCACAAATCGAGTCGTTGTGAAAAAAAAGTATTCCAAATAATTTGATGCCCAGGAAAAAAATTATATACATGACATGTGCATCAACATTCATAGCTAATTCAAATAAGTTTTTTTGTTGAAGAATCACCAGCGTGGAGAATCGTTTTTCACCTGCTATCCTATATTCTCCTACCCTACTATACTAAATGGGTTTTTATTTTGAGCTTTGTTGTTGTTCCTGTGTAGGTGTTACATTATCTTCTGACATAAAACGAACACTGTAAGCGGACGTTATGAAAACCGAAACGGAATCTCCTTTTTCACACCCATGCAATAATTATATAAATATGTACGAGTGCCAATGTATTTCCCTTTTCAACACGGGTATCAATTTTGTCACTGGCTTGCAGTTTCCGCAACTTGATACGTGTAACAGCTACCAAATAGAAATATGATCTTCATGTTGTGATGTATTTTAAGTTTTTCCACTTTCTACAATCTTATATGCCTAAACTGTTAACTATGGATTTTCGGAAGAAATTTTATGACAAGCATGCGAACATCTTCCTTAAATTTTGGCTCTTTTAATTTTGACAACTTGCCCAAATAACAATAATGTTTACTTACCAAAATTCATGTCCTACACAAGTTGGTTTATATTCCCAGATTTGTTTCGGATCCTTCACTTTTCAACTGTTGGTGCATGTCCTTTCAGATCACATGAATATAGAGACAGTCCAGGATGGATGAAAACAGACACAAATACTCACTGAACAGTTACTACACGAGCACGGGTCTAGACGCTCACTGTCAATCAGTGTCAATACAATACTCAGGAGTTCTATCAAATGAACAAGTCAAGAAATGAATGATCCACAATTGACTTCAACTTTGAGAAAACTATGATTGCGGGGCACAGAGCACAAGACAAGTCAAGGGAAGACACAAGGTATCTGCGACGCCGAGATATACTACGACACCACCTACTACCAACTTTGTTTTGTTTTTGTTTCAAAACCCACTTTTGTTTTCCGTTTTATTTTTCAACGTAATTGTAAACAATAATGATGACCATAATAATAAAAGGAATAATAGTTGGTATTTGAAAAAATGAGCCCACACAACTGGATTCACGACAGCGGCACCATTTCAAAAAATAATTTAAAACTTCAAAATTATCAGACCAGTCAATAGATAACTCAATACTTGTCAAGTAGAGACGAGTGGAAAAAATCCGTTTCTCTCATCCCGTCAAGACCAAAGTGACTCTGAAGAACTAAAAAATGTTACGGCGGTAAATGTATGTGCAGTGAAGCAAAGGCTGAAAAAACCTCATCGTTCGTACGTACGTACTTCATATGGCACACACCAAAGTTGAAGTGAACGAGAAAACCATGAGCTAACGAAATGCACCACACGGTCGTCAACATTAACATCTACGAAGCCAAGTCAAACCAAACCATACGCGGTGTTAAGCCACCAAACACTAGTTTTACTATAATCTCTCATATAACCACAACAGTCAAGTAGTGAGTAGTGAGTAGTAGTAAGTAGTAGGTATAAGGAGTATTGTATTGTATCTTAGCTGAATAGTAGAATAGGAGAATAGGAGCTACCACACTATTCCATTACACCACCACCACCACCTTCATCGCTCAAAACTCTTTCTACTCGGACTTGCTCGCAGAAAGCCTACTAGGCAACTACCACCACCACAACATTCTCTAGACCATTTCCATTTACCATTCAGTCGCTGTCAGACCAGAGTGCACACACCATCCACAATTCCACACACACAAACAGCAACGCGAATACACACACAGCCTTAAGTCTTTTACAATTTCCGTATACCATTTTATAATAGCAAATGGCAAATGGCGAAGTCAAGCCGAGTTGATGTAGATGTAGACGAAGCCGAATGAAAGATGCACGAGAACAGAAAGTTTTATGAAGGAAAAGCTGCAGCAAAGAGGACAGGGCTGAGAGTATCATGCATTTACTTACAATGCTATATCTTTCCACAAATCTACACATCCACAACTACACACGTCTTCGAGACGCAACGACGTAGAGACGCCGTGTGTCCCGAAGCTTCAATAATAATCATAATAGCTACCCAAGTATTTCCTATTCCTTCATTCAGACAGTATTCCACCGTATACATGTATGATGATTAGCAATATTGAACCAGGCTATAAAATGCATCTGAAAAATCCCCACACCCGTCCGTAGGCCAACGTTCCTACGAGTCTCCATCCAGGTAGCTACATCCTTGTGTGTGAATCCATACGCAAATTCTCAGGATACTCACATACTTAACACTGTAACATGAGACAAAGTGTAGATCAAAGCTCATGCAAGAGTTAAGAGTTGCGAGGAAGCTAGACAGACGGGTACATGCCTACATACCTACATGCATCATGCTACAACACTGCAGGGATACACGGCAACGAGATATCTACATGTTCATCCCACAATAAGCAATAATCAAGAAGCCACTTTTTGCTAGAAGACTAAAATGTGAGTGAAATTCCTCTGGCTAGTAAGTCTCCTCAACAAACATACATTCACACAAAACTCTCCATACATTCATTATAGTCCATACTGACACAAGTAACGCAGTCTTGGCTTTCAGGCACTGCCGTGAACTTTTTCCCTCTCATGTTCTATGGTGACCGACTGTGTCATTTAGTCTTGAGATTTTTCTTCCCAACCTTTCTTGTATGAACTGATACCGATACCGATGATAGATATCAGCTGTTGCTTCGTACAATGTGTCTGTCTCTACCATCTTTGTGTGTACGCGTACATGCAGTATAGCCGAAGCTATTGTAGTAGCTCCAGCTGCAGCTGTAGACTCTAGAGCTAGCGAAAAGGGAACTAGAAACTATGCATACACGTAGGATTACCTTACCTGGTGTGTACGTTTGCAGGGATGCAAACGTTGTAGTTGTAGTTGTAGTTGTAGGGATGCGTGCAAGAAGTTGGATTGTAAGATCCCAAGATACATAGGTGATGAGGTTAAGAGTTGAGAAAAAAGTGAATTTTCACATGCACAATCAGTAGGTCGACTTTTCTTGTTCATTCGCAGTGACAAGTGCAATTTTGTACACAATGTAAATATATGATGATGACAGTATCACTTATTACTTGAGCGTCTACTTTAATTGTCTCAAAACTACTTTTCTTTCTTTTTCTCTGGTTGCTGTCTAATGTCTGTTTCTGTTTCTATTTCTGTCGCTCTTTTTACTTGAGCTGCACTTACTACATATAGACTGTGTGTAAGCTACGATCTACATTGGATCCATGTGCAATGTATCCAGGGTAGTTAGCTGATCAGTGCATGAGGCAACAATGCGACATTTAGTGATAGAAACATTTTGCTCAAGCATCTCTTTCTTTTGTTTCAAATTATACGAGCTATAATAAACTCAAAGGCGTAACTTTGTAGCATAGCTGAAAAGGGAACAACCAGTAGATTATATAAGAGACGTGAAGACAACTACATATAGAATCAGAGCCAAAGCTTTTAGTTTTTAGTTGATCATGTCGATGTCGTACTCATGTGTGAAATTGCACACACTTGCTCCGATTCGTTTCAGTCACAATTGAAATGTGTCAATAGTCAATAGTTTTTTAACAACATTTTACGATTTACCATTATAGTACCAGAACATACGATAACGATAACGATAACACACTGCATTCCTTGAGACGAAAACAACGACGCATGACCAGTCAAGGCCTGTCGCTAGTCCCAATATTGTAGTCCAGTCCTGTCTTATTATCAAATTAGAATTTAATGCTGCTGATAATCACGTTCAAATAAAGTAACAAAATAGACAGAATGGTAGAAATTGCTGTAATGCTAAACGAATGTTTCAAAAATCCTGAAATGCTGTCTGACGATGAGTGCACTGCACTGCACTGCTTCGACAATCTATCAAGTACATAGCAAGACAAAGACAGCGACGCAGAAGGCGACACACATCTTGATTTCTTTGACGGTTTCTTCATCAATTTTTTCAAAGTAAATAATCCTTCCTTTCCCACGTAAGCTTTGACTAGAGCAGTAGGTACTATCATTAATAATGCTATTTAATGGGTATGTAGCCACCAACTTGTAATAGAATTGTAGGTTATAAGAGGCGTAAGTAACTGATTGTTGCATTTGGAAATACCAATATGCAAATTGTTTGCACTCTGATTTGACGTGATTTAAATGGAAATCATGGTGTACAGCTCGAGCTTTTATGCTTCAGTTTACACTTTATTGTAATTGTAGGTCATGTAGTAGTTGGTAGGGATGTATACAAGAGGAACGAAGGAAGGCAGAAAAACGAAGAAACCGATGCGATACGATGTCAGCACTAGAAGTAAATCTATGTAGGTAGGTACGTGCATGCAAATCATGGGTAAAGGAAACAGAAACAGGAAACCTTTGCGATCACATATTTATACCATGTGCTGATTTTGCCTTAGTTTTTTTTTCTGTCAAATGGTTTTTGGTAATAATCATTATTATTATATTGAATAGAACATGTGATGTGACCGCGAGTGGATGAAAAAAAATTCACCCATAAAGTAAGCCACGCCACAACGTCTCAGTAATTAACTGGAGGGAAGTTTCAATATTACACCAACTAAACGCAGTTTACTAAATGTCTGTCTCTCGCACTCGACCGTGCTTTATTACAAACACCGCACCACCGGTGGATTGTAGACTGTGATTGCTAGCAACTATTAACTCGAATCACCACTAACTTGTGACTACCAACAATCACCACTGGCACATTATATTATTATGGGTCTGGTAACGGACTGACTTTCCTCCACAAGTCTTATTGTATTACTATTATTGAGCGTTCCAATTATTACTCTTATTTTATTACTATTATCATAGAATAATATGAACTTGAAAATGTGCAAAGGTTATTCGTCCACTATTATTGAATTATTTATTCAAAATTAAGAGACTTAATTTGAATTATTAGCTTCACAACTTATACAAAACCAGCCTTTGTTAATTTATTTGAATACTTAATTAGAATTTATTACTTGGGCGGAGCAGTTACTCGCTCGAAAGTGCATTCAATTGAAGTCAAGCAAGGAGCATTAAAATAAGAACATTAAAATATCATTTGCATACTTGAGCCTCCAAACGTTCACACTGATGTACTTATGCACAGATAACAAACAGATAATGATAATAATATTGTGAGGCTTGCTTGTTTACCATCTATAAAAATCACAATCATTCAACCCGCCCGACCATTTAAAACCACAATCTAATGTAATTAACCAGAGAATCCACATTGGCAAGCACAAGTGAAAAGTGAGCAGTGAATTAGTTTAATGGAGATGAAAATGAACAAGTAGAATTAAAATCAGAATAATTAGAATAAGAATCAGACCTTGATACACGTACATATAGACTTCCTTCCGTCCGTCCGTCCGTCCGTCCGTCCGTCACCTCGTCCGCTTGCCCACTTCTAAATAATAAGAATAATTGTGTACTTTGGGGAACCAGTATGCTGTGTAAACAGTTTTTAATATTTTAAAAATTCAGATTTAGATCCAAAACCAAATTCAAAGAATACAATACAATATACAAAGGCTCAGCAAATCAAAGCAAAGTAGATTCAAAACCAAATAATAAACCCAAATCCAACCTTGTGTTTGTTAATACTAACTGGGTCATCAAATTCAGCGAAACGTTTCATTGTTCGAGTGTGCATGTAAAATTAGTTAAACTCAAAAGTCCAGATATGAATGCACATGCTCTTAATTTACTTATCAATTTATCGTTAGAGTTTTAGCCGTCAGCCGCCAAGCCAGCCTACGCTGAAGATATCAGATGAGCATCAGATTCATAATCAGTACCTCAGAACCACAAAAGATCTCTCATCTACAGATTTAGATATTGGGATGAGAGCACCAGACAAATGTATGCATGTTCTATAAGTTACTCTATCCTTACCTGAACGTCACAAATTCCATAAAATTGAAAGAAATAATCAGAGCATTTTTTTTATTTCATCATCGTCCCTCACTGTGTGACTGTGACGACTGTGACTGTACCTACAGATACAGATATGCCCAATTCTAATCCACATTCCTTTACTCTGATTCTGATTGTATGCACATTTACATCTTTTTACCTTTTACCTTGGTTCCGTAAAAATCATCCTCTTGTCTCAGTCTGCCTTTTTTACACTTGCTATGCACACAAACTCGTACCATACGATACTCCCATACTGTACGTGTACTTTGTGATTGTACGTGCACGTACATACCTAGTTTTAGATGTTATATATGGTCATTGTTATTACAGGACAATTACGTAGCTGTTCTACAGTCTGCTTCTGGCTCTGCCTCTGCCGCTGCAGTTGGCGTTGGCATCAAAGTAGGTATTCACAGTTTGTTCCTAAGTCTAGCTGAGTCCGTCTGTCTGTCGTTGACTACTGCGTATTCCAATTTGAAACTGCACTACATACTTGTGTAAACGTAAACGTTAAGCATTGTGGATTTGACAATGGGATCATGTTGAAGGCTAAGGTTTTTTGCCTTGTGATCTAAAATGAATAAAAGAATCTTTGAAGATGAGAGGATGTGATGGGATGGAGATGATGTGAATGGAAATTTATTCAACCGAGTTAGATCTTAATAGTGTGCTAAAAAGTTTGCGAAATTCTCATGGGATGATGAAGGATGAAAAAAACTATTATCTCGTCGGTAATTAATTAATATTGTAACATGAAATCGCCCTTCTGCCTTCTGATCTTTTTTTATTCTGCATGTATAATGTGTAGGTATGTACATATCTCGAATCTCAATGTGTATTGTTGCGTGCAGAGGTGAATTGCTTGGACTCTTGGACACTTGTGGTCGACACGATGAGATACGATACGATACAATTAAACCGTACAATTACCATGATACGATACCTAGTACTTACAAGATTACACGTAGGCAAGGGATATGGACTTGAAGTTATCAATCAGTCAGGGAGCAATGAAAGCATACCACCTGGGCTCTGGTTCTCACTCTGACTCTGACTCTGACTCTGATCTTCTCCTAGCGTCTTGGTCTGGGTCAACTAAATGAGCATCAGGCATGAGGCAGAAAATTTGTTGTAACAGCAAAATTAATATTAGCATTAGCAAATAATTGCACACTCCATGTTTCGAACAAGCCGAAATTATTAGATTAAAATAATGTTAATTTATTAAGAAAATTTATTACCTACATTCAAAGTACATGACCAAGTCTTGTACTTCTGTGGGCAAACTACTTAACTCACTACTTTACGAGCTTGAGCTTATTATAGTAAGTATAAAATATAAGTGGTTGTGGAGTCATATATTATAGAGCTACTTACCTACACGCAGATTTAGGTTTGCTTACTCCACGGTGACTGTACACTACACGGGGCTGCAGCCACAGCGTGCTACCATATCATCAGCAATGTAATGGTCACGCTTGTAGCTTGAGTGTGAAAATAGCTCGAATGCGAATATCCTAATTCTAACTCTAACTGTACGAGGCAAGCGATCAAGTTTTATGTATGTACCATCCCCATCCCCGTCCTTTTTCTCATCCTATGCTAGAATGAGAAACGAATCCAAATGACTTATATTGAGATTCGGAGACAGACCAAAGCATCGGCATCGGCAGAGACATACATACACGGAGTCGGGACAAACTGTTTGAACTTCGAATTGAAATGGGCTACACACCCAGCCTACACTGCGGAATGGAAGGTTGCTTTGATCCGTACAAGAGCAGCTCAAATTATCCTAAATACAATGGCATCTAATTACATACCATTATACCTTACAAGATGAGCACTTGTTCGGAAAATTATAATGATTTTGGTCGGAAAAGACGTGATTTTGATAAGGCCGCCGTGTCAACACTATTGTGCGAAACTCTCTCGAAGGCTGTATGGAAGTTTGGATGATGCATATACACGTGTTTTGGACAACTGCTTTGTCATATCTACATATCTCCATTCATCACATACCTAGATTCATAGTGCGAACATTCCAAGTGGAATTTTTAGTTGTAAGGATTATCAGAGTCTTTTTTGTTGGTGAATGACATGACATGTACATATGTAGTTGATTCGGAAGCGGAAAAAATCCTTCGTCCCTCTTCTTTAGTAACATCCAAATTTACATGGGATTCACAAGTAATCATAAATTAAAAGTAGGTAATGAGCTGTTGCTTGTCTTTGTATGTACTTATCTAGTCAATTTGACTCTCGATGAGGTCCTTAAGTTACGATTAGTATTTAGCATAGGTACTTATAAACGTTTATTGCATGTATGGGACGAGGCCAAATGATGAGTGTGGTCTGGTCTGGTCTGGTCTGGTCTCGTTATTCCGCAAAATCTATTTCGATTTAAGGATGTGGACGTGAATGAAATGGTGTGTGCGTATTCTTTCGTGTGAAATATTTCGAAAGGGAATCTCCATGTTTGAATTTTGACTTTATGATGCGATGGAAGCTAATAGTTATTATACACGTGGAGTCATGATCGTGTTCTGGGCCTTTTCTGTTCTTCTCTTCTCTCGACTGTGCTTCACTACAAGTTATGGATTATTTTTATAGTTTTAGCAAATGAGGTGAAAACATTTATTTTTATTTTATAATGCTAAAAACTACAAATACATGGGTAATTGACATTCATTGTCAAATTTAAAAGTACGCCCTTCTGCCCATTCTAGTGAAGAACTCTGGTCTACAAAAGCCTTTAAAATTATCATAATCGTATCCCAATTCAACCCAAAAGCTTGCTTTTCAAAATGTAGTTTTGAAGAGACATAAACATTACAATGGGGTGGGAAGTGAGTGGAAATAATTCACTGTTAACTGTTCCATGTGCAGATATGTGTCTACAAATCGAATTTGTGGGTTTACACAAAGATCATAGATAGAATATTGTACACGACTGCGATGGTGGATTTAAATTAAAACCTCCTCAGATTCTTCGTTGAAGGTTTCGAGGGCTTTGTTACCAAAAGCTGTGTCTGTTTACAAAGTGTAAACATTGTGACTATGAAATATTATGTGTTTACCAAGCCCCTACCTACGCAAGTTGGTTTGGTATGCAGAGAGTAGAACATGGTGATATTTATATGCAGGTAACAACTTTCCGCACTCAGCACTCGGTCCTGGCAATTATCTTTATGATGATTATTGTGTAAAAACGAAATTGTACAATTCATTTTCCATTCAGCTCATCATAATGGGTCCATTTTAGACGACAGTAATTCATTGAATTTTACACGGAGCTAACAATAGCTTCTGAATGTTCTCAATGTAAACATTGCAAGTATCTTGATGCTCTCGAAAAATTTCATGAGGCACTCACAGAGTTAATGTTAATACCTTCCACCACGGCTATAGAAGTCAACGAATACACCAGAAACAGCAACAGAGAAGCCAAGAGCAAGAGCACAGTAGAAGGTTGCTGTTGGTTGTTGGTAATTTATTGCTATTTTTCTGACGGAAAGATTTTGAACAATGGCTTAGTAAAAGTTGTGATGAGATTAGTAATTTTTTCCATTATCTGTTCCTATGTTCCCTAAAGAAATTTGGTACATTTACATATCTACAGATTCCGTCAAACAGACAGACAATTCAAATTCACTGTGGAAGATGATAAAGAAATTTTTTGTTTTTCATTTGAAGGATGAAGGGCAAAGCCAAGCCACATGCAGAATGCCGATGCCGACATTGCCGACTGCCGAGTGTTCAAATCTCCAAATGTTCAGATCCTCAAACGTTCGATGTTTCTTTCAAATCCTATGTTAACAGATGTTTGTTGCTGTTCCGCTCTTTTCCTGTCATGACACAAGACAGTTCTACAGCAGTACAGTTCTACTTTTCTTTTCTTTTACGTTTCCAATGAAAATGGAAAAGTTGACATGCATCGTCTTCTCCGCGAGGAGCGTAAGTACATTGCATTGCAATTTCAGTGTATCAGCATCAGAATCAGACAAAGTACAAGCAAATACATGATTATTACCATGTACTTGTTTTTTCCTCGGTTGCCTCGTGTACCTCTTATTTTTTATGAGGAGTCTGAGGGCAACTGGAATTATACTGCCACTGCCACTAACTATCCATATATCACGGTAAGGAGGAGTATATTATGTAGCTATAGGTGACGGTCGTGTATACCAGGACTTAGTATCTGAAGGGAAGATGTGATCTATTGATGATAATCCGCATGTGTGGCTCACAACTTTTCATTCTCTCTCAGCCCTTTGCTTGGCATGCTTCTCTTCCTTTTCATTTCATCTTGTCACTCATACATACACGTTCTAATGCACAGGCTACACTTGGACTATCACTATCGCTATCACGATAACCATAACTATTACTACTACTTCACTACTGCTATTAGATTTCAGCATGTCCGTCTACATACATACATGTGTGAGTCTGAAAAAAGGATTTTTTGATTGTGCGTGTGAAAATGATAAAATGATGCTCAATTTTTCACTAAATTTTTTTAGCACGCAGTCAAGACCTGTGGCAGCGGCACTTATTATCTACCTACATTATACTCAATGCAAGAGGGGTACTTAACTCCTCGTGTGCATTATGTATCATCATCATCATTATTATTATTATTATTATATCTTAATTCGATTCATCATTTACACTTTGGTTTGTTAGTTTCCACTTCCGAAACCACATCGTGGTACAATCCAATGCGACCAGCAGGTCAAGTCACTGTACTTTGCTCAGTTCATTT